>JANHGL010008443.1:97795-127155 GCA_024611195.1 Ceyx melanurus
GCTGTATCCTCTGACATGGTTGCTGAGGGGGAGGCTCTGCCTCTTTGTGAGTGATCAGTGAAATAAGGGGAAAAGCCTTATCCTTGCTGAAATGAATGGTGGACTTTCCATGAATTTAGATGTAAGTGGATTAAATCACCCTAAGGTTCCTGAAATATGTCCTGGTTCCTCCCTCCTCTTCCTTTTGATTTTGTGTTGGTTGTAAGCAGAGTCTGGGAGCCTGAAGAAAGGAGGGTGTTTGTGAAGTAGTGTCTTGATGACAAGAGGAGAATGGGATGAAAGTGAAGGGGAGGGAGATGACATGAAGGCAGACTGTAACAGAGGTGTCCATCAGCATGCTGGTATGTAGGCATGTGCAGGATAGGAGACCTAAAGGCTAATAAAATGAACTTGGAGTCATCTGTAATGCTTGTGCTATGTAATGCATGTTTCCTTCAAGTATTCTCCTCAACATTACTTGCATAATAATATCAATTCCTATTAATCAGGCTGTTAGAGAATAATGAATGGCAATTTGTCATCCTTGGAGATTTCACTCTTTCCAGATTAATATGGTTCCTTCACCCTCTTCAGATATTGCAGCTCTTGTGTAGGCAGAAGCTGTAGCACCGGGGAGTAAAGAACTCAAACTGGGGGTCCTGGTTTCAGGAGGTTTGCAGCAGGTAGCTAGCATGTGAAAAGTGAATTGATATTAAACATACAACTAGACATCACAGAGGAGCTCTGTTCACATTTTTAGATTCGTGTGGCAAAGTAGACAATTGTAACACTTCTTCATTTTACCCATATTGATTTGAAATTCATCTCTTAAAAGGATTAGACCAATAAATACTACCTCCTCCATTTAATAGTGAGAGAATAGACTTGAGTCATGTTATTGCAACACTCCTCCCAGGCCCTTCTTGAGGAGCTATCCATTCTCCTATAACTGAAAGAAGGATTTATGGTTTTGTGTATAAATACCTCCAGATTTCTTCAGTAAACTGTTCTCATCTCAATAGTGTTGCAGTGAAAGTATCTGAACACCATTATTCTCATTCACTCAGCCTTGCTCTCTCAGATACAGGCAGACTGAGTAGCATGTTGCTTTCTTTGCAAGACTTCCAAAGACCATTTCTGTCAGCTCTACTCAACTGGATTAGAATACTGTCAGTAAAAATGTCAATTATAATCTTCTTTCATCTCTATCCTCTTATACAGAGGATGATTCTGCTTACTTTCAATCCTGACACAATGCTACTATTTTTTTTTTCCTTTTAGCTGTTTTTTGTAGGATACTGGGCTTATGTAGAACATTTCTTTGTTCCATACATGTGTTTCTTATAAAGCTATATTGATGAAATGTTTTTTGTCACAATGGCGTTGAAAGGCTCATAACAGTGTATTGTCAGGCCTTCAATTCTAGTCACCTTAAAATGAAGTATCCATCAAAATCTTTTTTTTTTTCCATTGCTATTGTGATGTTTCATAGCTTTCTGTCTTCTGCTCTGACTTGCAGCAAATATTCAGCTACCTTTACCATTTAAGGTACCAGGGTTAGAACTGAAGGGGCATCTGAACATCTGACAGTTAGTACAAGCTGTTGTTTTTCTCAAACAGGGAATGAGGCAGGATCATCTCTTTCAGAACATTGATGTTTGACCTACTGATATGAGAGAGAAATACTTTATGACAGGGTGACATAAAATGTGACCTGGAACCCAGATCTAAGGAGGAGTGTGGATCCTGTCTCACAGGACATCATTCACATAAACTTAAATTAGATGTATACTTCCCTTGAGGAGTGACAGGCATCCCCAACTGGGAGCAGGCATTTAGTCCAGTCACCATGGGAAGGTCAGTGGGAAATGCTGAGATGTCCTGGATCTTGGCTTTCCTTGTGGCTTCTCTGTCCCTTTTAGATATAGTGGGAGAAGCTTTTTTATTACTTTGCCTTTGCCTCTTGGGATGAACTTAGAAAGGTGCTTCTGCATTATTTTTTTTTTTCCCCAAAGGAGGAAGAAAATCATCTGGAGAGGAAGAGAATGAGGAAGAGATAGCTGTGCTCTTACAGAGCAGTTCAGGGGTTTATTCATGGCCATATAGAAGCAGGCTGAGCTCAGGCAAAGACTAAGGGGCACAGTGCTTTGAGCATCCCCCAGCCAGCAGCAGTGAGGCTGCACCACACATCCAGCCTGAACTGCCACACACAATAAAAGGGAGATAGGACCTTCAGGAAGGGCTTCTGACCACCCTCATGGCTTGTAGTTCCAGGAAGGGCTGTGAGGATCAATCCTCACCCCCCAGTCCCTGGCTCTGAAGACAGCTTGCATGTGAGATTTTTGCACTGGAAGTTTGTTGGGTGACACATGCACAGCTGGTTTCATCCCTAGCTAGATGTATACAGGAAGAAAGTGAGAGAGTCAACAAGCAAATACAGTATATGATTATTAAAGTTAACAGTAATGTCTTGATGAAACAGCTCTCCTCCCCCAGATCCATGGATATGTAGAATTCCAGTTATCACATGCAATGACCCAGGAGCCAAGGGCCTTGAACTCCTTTTCCTCTAACAGCTTCATACACAGAGACCCCTGTGTTCGGGTTCTGTGTCAGGCTTGGAAGGAAATGCTATATAAAGGGAAACAGGTAGTTGAATTCACTTAAAACACACTAGGTCCAGAATATTAAGACACTAAAAAAAAAAAGAAATCTCTTTAAAGTTGGGTTTTGATAAAATCTTGTATCAGCAGAATATGAAATGTGGTAAGTGCTGGAAAAGACAAGTATATGATAGGGTTACATATGTGCTGGAAGAGTCTGGTTTTAATTATTGTCATTCTCCTGCATATAATTCCCTGCTGAAAAATATAACTTTTCCAGAATGAGAGTAAATAAATGCTTGAATTGTTGCCCCTCTTATTACTTCTTGGTTTCTCTTTGCTACCCTAAGCTTAGGTCTTCATTTCACAAATACCCATCAGTTCTCAGACTTCCTGACTGTTTGTATTTCTGCATGGTCAGTGTTGCAGGTATCCAGTCATGTGTTACAGAGACTGGTTGTGTCTGGCCTGATACCAGGAAAAAGCTGGGCATCTGAGCCCAGCAGGGCTATTTTCTTCAGAGGGGAGTACCATAATTTTATGTAGTTGAGGAATTTTCCCTATTTTTCATCTAAAAATATCCCAGTGGCAGATTGAAAGTGAACTATAAAGGAGAGAAAGGGGGAATGGGTGATAAAAAGATAACTGAAAACGACCCAAACATATGGATAGGATGTGAAACTGTGTTGTCACAACACACGTTACTACTGAGCTGGAAAATCAAGGTCTGAGCTTGCTAATAGATTATATTGTGTTTGGGTGGAATGTAATTACTTTTCTTACTGATTGCCATGAAAGGATTATCAGTAATGTATCCTTGCTAAGCCTTTGTAACCTTTGACATGGAATATTTACACTATTGATGGCAGTCTGTCCCATGCTGACACCACTAATACCTTTATCACTCCCCAGCTGATAGCAGGAAGCCAGATGTGCAGGGCTGGTGAGCATTTCAAGTCAGAGTGAGACCGTACCCAGCTAGGGTTTGGACTTGTAGCTCTTCCCTTGCTATCTCAGGGTGTCCTCTCCCTGCACGCAGGCTCCCGGACGCCTGATGTTTATTTAATACCAGATTCCACCAGGATCTGCTATTTTTTTTTCCTTTCCCACAATGTCTCTGCAGTTATCAGTGTTTGCAAAGAGGGATTTCTGACCTGATAGAAATGGTTGTGTGCTGGAGCAATGCTGGAGTCATGCATTTAGGAAGAGGACAAAGGAGGTGCTCCCCTTCTTTCAAACGCTAACCCTAAGTAACACTTGAGGGTGTGACACCCTACAAATGCTTGACTTTTTTTTTCCCTGCTTTAAACTTTGGCATTCTTCAGAAGCCTTTTAATGTTTGAAATTTAGCAATGAGACTATTCGCCTACTTGTTGAATTGTAGCTGTCTTAAGATGTTAAAAGAAAACAGAAGCATCTATTACTGAAACATCAGGCCTCTGATTGTCTTCATATGCTATTCATTTGACAAAAAATTCACCAATAATGTTGTAAATGAGCTTTGACTAACCAAGTAAACTTCTAGTTCTGTCTGTTCTCTGGAAAAGAGTTTGCAGTTGGCTTTTTTTCCCCTTTAGTTAAAGTAACATCTTAAAAAATCCCCATCATTTATATTTCTTTTAAAAAAACCCAATTTATGTGTGGAATGAAAACTAGATTTTTTTCCAGGTGATTTTGGCATGGCCGTGTTTTGCCTGCTTTTGCCATGGGGAGATACCAATGCTAGAATTTCACCAATCTGAAATAAACTATTACAAGTCAAAGTAATAAAAAATAAATAAAAATAAATACAGGAGAGAGGAAGGCTCTTGTGAGGACAGAGGTAGTTACTCTTTTGCATGGGATTAGCAGAACATTAGAAGTATGAATTTGCACACTGGAAGAGGACACCAAGGGATCTAAACTTGGACTCAATCAGTATTGTAAGGAAAAGGATAAGGAAGTTAAGTTGCACCTTAATCATTTTCAGGTACAAGAAGGAAATTTGTTTTCCAGTTTACAGTCACTTTGTCTAATCAATATTTTAATTGAATTGCATGACATTTAAGCCTTATGTCCTGAACGACTTATGGTTTAGAGAGGGAGTCTGAGATAGCATGAGAAGGTAATTAATTTTTAAGTCAAGCACTGTCATCTTAGTGATTCATAAGCCATACTGTATGTTTATTAAGACCTACAGCTGATATTTCATTTGATAAATTGTGGAAGTAGTCACCTTTGGCTCTGAAGGCTGGTGGACATTTGAGTCATTTTTGGTATCACCGAACAAGGAATTATTTGTCTCCTGGCACTGAGATGAGGACTTTGGTGATAGTGACCTGAAAAGTGATTCAAGTGCTTTGCATTAGCACGATGGCTTTTATATATTTTACAGCATTTATATATTATCTATTACATCAGGAGTTTAAACTTTATTTTGTGCATTTTAGTGCTTTAAAAATTCCTATAGTCTATTATTAGTGCTTGTTTAAAACTTAAAATAAATAAGTTTAGACAAAACATTTTGAGTCAAGTGTTTTAAAAGCCAGGTTCTTGAATTCAGTATTAGTCATCAAACTAAACAGAGCTTGATTCTCAGAAATACTGAAAAAGCTGTGTTGAATTCAGTAAAAGCTCTGGAATCTATGCCTGGGTTGCTGTCCTCGGGATCAAGTCAGAGGGTGTAGAAAAAAGGGCCAGCAGATCAGAGAACTTTCCCACAGGGTAAGTGGAGAGAAACTCCAGAAAGATGTGAACAAGGATGGAAGCAAGGGGCAGCCATAGAAGTCACCCTGATGCTGTTCAGAATGACTTCATGTTCCTCACTTCAATGGACTACATTTCATCCTTCGTTCCTGCAGGACTCTTGCTCTACATGGTGGGGATTATTTACATCTCAATTTATTTCTCAGCCCACTGGCCATAATTAAAAATGGAATTTGGCACTCTTGAGAGCCCCTGCTGGAGACTTTCACCTTGTAGAAGAAAAGGGATTAGAAGTGATGATTTACTGGGCTCACGTACAGTCCCCTGACTGCACTGAGGCACGGAGCCGAGAGAAAGCCGAAATGATAGCCAGGCCTCTCTGGCACCACAAGCAGAGTAAATCCTATTCCTTGACTAAAACTACCTCGTTCCTTCCAAATTTGCTTCCCCCTGATGGGAGGCTCTTGGTAGCACAAAGTTAAGGCTGGCGAAGGCAGTGGTCGCCTGCCAAGGCTGCGTGCCTCGGGATTGTGGATCCGTGCTTGTGTTTGTGCTGTCGTGATGTGCCCTAGGCCGTGCCTGTGGAAAGCACAGAAAATGATTCCTCAGTCATCAGGCACCACCTCTGAGAGGGATTGGAAATGATGTTCAGAATCATAGCTCTGATGTTTGATCGTTGCTCTGTGATTACTTTTCAGATTTTTAGGACTTCATGGTACTAAAGCCAAACAGAAATGCAGTCACAAATCTGGCAGAGGCTTCACTTGCTTTCTTCTACCCTGCTAAGCCAGAAAACAAAAAATGAAGAAATATGTGGCCAAGCTCAGCTTCCTCCACAGCTTTTAAAGAATTAATTTTTCTTTGAGGTGATTGTTCTGGGAGAGGAGGTGAAAAAGCTGCTCTTGGTGAGCTTTCAGGGCCATGGTATCTTTTGCTTTCATAGATGCTCTTAAAAGTGTGCTCTTTCTGGAGTTGGAGCTTTTTGTCTTTGCTAGATACTAGAGAGGAATCATCCTGTAATACCCTCGATAAAAACCCAGCTTTTTCATAGCAGCACACCTTTTTCTTCAACTCAGAGTGATGTCATGCAACGTGCCTCACAGGAAAAGATAAAAAGATCCTGGTGAAAGGATACAGCTGGTTAGGGCTGTTTCCTTTACAGGAAGGGATATTGGCAGAAGAGTAATTTACCGGGACTGAGGTGTATTGATTTCTGCAAAAGCCTTATTGCAAAACTTTCTTATTTCCAGATTGAAATCTGGCCTGAAAGAAAGAGAAGGAAAAAAACTCACCACCTTAGAGAAATTGCATGTAAGGACAAGAAAACTACTCAGAAAAGCTGCTGGCTTGTGGGAAACCCAGCTTCAGGTCCCCAGGCACAGGGAAAACTTCCAGCAGCTTAGTGACATCCAGTCTGTACAAGACTTGATATTTATTGCTATTACTTACTGAACTCTTGTTATGCAGTTGTTTCTGTTGATGGTGTGAACTCCTTGGATATTCTGATTGCTTGAATGGCCTCCAGACGTCTTTGGGTTTTTTCCCATCAATGAAGTTGTGCTGTCCATGTGCTATGATTTGCCAGGGATACTTATGATGCAGAAGAGTGTGTTTAACCTTACACACTTCTTCGGCATGGCAGTCATGGTGAAAAACTGTGAACACATGAAAAAGCTATTTGTGGAAATTATTTCCCTTGGCAAATCCCTCTCATTAGGACCATGTAACTGATATGAAAAGCAACATATATAGTTACTTTGGCTTGAAGGATTTTTCAGGCTATCTTAAATCTGATTGTCATTGTATCTTTTGACTTGCTTTTAGAAATCAGGAGTACTTAAAAACAATCTGTGGGCTGTGCCATCAGTATGTGATTCAACCACTGAAAGCGATACGTCTGGGTAAACTGAGAGAAACTGGATATCTTCCCAACCTAAAATAGTACTTCTCCAGATTGCATCTGGGCAAATATTCATATTCTCTTTACATGCTCACATCCCAGACAGTCTGTAATGTACCTGCAAGGCAGAACTGTCTTGTCTCTGTCTTACTGGGGACAAATCCCACAGACTATTGCCTTCATGTTTGTATGATTGTGAGCAGAAGGGACCGAACATGTGGCAAAATTAATAACTGGGTAGCATTCATACTTTCATCCTTAATTAAAGACAAGTGGGTATGTGAAATATATTTCCCCAGGGCTGTGGTGAGGGAATATCCACACATGTAATTAATCTAGCTGCTGGAAGTAACAATTTCACCACTAAAATGAAGCAGAAAGAGACACCAGTGAACAATATGGGCACACTCCAACATTCATTGAAGTCAATGGGAAATTTGTCTTTTGACTTCAAAGGGCATTGGGCTGAGCCCTGCAAGATCATATTAAAACATTTAGAAGTCATTAAGCTCTTATTCTTGCCATACTGCAGTAATAGAGCTAGAAAAAACTATAGGTGGATTTTAATTTAACGGACTCCTTATATTTCTAATTGTTCCATGTTTACACAGTTGGTTGCATACAGTTGGATTAGGTGGCAATTTGCCTGATGATTTATTGTGTTGGACTTTGCTCTTTTTCTTTTTAATCTTGTTTCTCTGTGTAGTCATCTTGTATGCTGATACAACCCTCACTTAAGCTACTACTCGTGATTTTCTGCGACAGCAAAGCTGGTAGGTTGTGGGTTATATTGTTACTAATCTCAGTACAGTTCAGCTCCTACCTTGAGGGTGGGACTGTGGAAGGAGATGAAAGAGGCAGTGTTCTGCCAGGGGGATTAAGCAGTGCCCTGGAGCATGCATGGCCCTTTCTAGGGGATTACCCACAAAGCTGCTGGCACTGCTGTGTCCACCATCAGTCAGTGTCCTTCACCAAGAAAACACAAAACACTCCAAGCAATGCACAGTCTAAATTCAGGTGCCCTGGGCTGCTGCTGGACACAGGACACTGGCTGGTGTTTGTAACAAGGGAGGGAATTCAGGGGCGTGTGGGGGGGTAAATGTCATCCAACATGGTCTCTACTGTTACTCACCCAGCTAACCAATTATTTGGGAATTTGGTTCACCACTAATCTTCTGACTTCAGATGTCTGTGGCCAGGCAATGTATAGGAGAGAGCGAATGGTTGCCTTGAAACAGATCAAACCGGGTGGTCAGAAAGCCAGTTAGTGCCCAGGTTTCCCACATCTGGAAGATGCAATTGGAATTGCACTGTGTCTTGATTACTTGTGGTTGGCAGCCTGTGTTCAGAGAAACCCATGAACTCATGCAAGGAGAAGTTGAGTGTTGGACTATTTGAGGATTTGTTGTGCTTACTTACAGTATTTATTTATTGCCTCAATTTTGTCTGCACTAAATTCATGCTAAGTTTTAAAGTAGCAAAAAATTTCAGAGGAAAGTTTGCCTGTGAAAACGTAGAGCACTTGCTGCTTCTGTTTTCTGGTAAATTGGATTTTGGAAGTAAGGACTGAACAGAGCACAATGAGTGTTTTGTCCTCAGACTAAAAACTGGATTTAGCTGTTGCATGTTGTGACAAATGGTAGGAGTTTTGTGACTTGAACTCCAACAATAAAAGGCAATCCTTTTAAACACAGCAAATAAAGATAATGAAAATCTTTCATCCTCTGTGAATTGAAACTTACTATGCTGAGGATGTTTTTTCTTGCCCCTGCATGTCTATGATCTTGTTTTATATCTTGTATATATATTGTCACATTGGTACCTTTACACATCCATTCATTTCATTGGTATTGCAAAGCAACAAGGCAAGGTGGAGTTTTCTTTTAATGAGTGGAGCACACTGGAGGTGACTTTTGTCAAAGTCTAGGATTTAGAAACCCCAGAGATGATGATGACTTGCTTCTTCCTCCTTCATTTTGCAGGACTAATGGAAATACTTTTTTTTTAAGAAAATACCTTGTTTTTCAAAAAACACTTGATTTATAGATGTGCCAAGTATGCCACTGCTTCTGTGAAACCAAGAGTAAGCCCAAAGGAAAAACTGATATTTTTGTTGTTGAATTTTTGTTTTAATCTTCTGATTTGATTCAGTATAAAGTGCTTATTCCTGTTTGGTATGGAGAAGAGTGAAGGAAGGGGAGAAGTCTGCTTCCTGGCTGCAGCATTGAATATAAAAATCTATAAGTGTATGTACAATTGTTGTATAGAAAAATATGCTTGCTACACGCATAGGTGAAATATCTGTTTGTTTTCTTTCACAGAAAAGAGTCAAAGATGTCATCTCTCCAATTGTGTTTGAAGCTGCTTACAGCCTTGGGGAACATGTGATAGAAGGAGGAAGGGAGGACAAGGAGCTACCTGCTCTCAAGCCTGTTCTGCGCTGGAAGAAAGGACAAAAGATTGCACAAAGGAATCAGGTCAGGTTTGGATTGTGTTATTTCTCTAGAAGGCCTGGGGCTGAACCAACAGCAGAAGTGGATGTAAAAGGGGATTGCCAAGCTCAGAAGGAGGGGACACAGGAATTTGTCCCTCTATGTGAGGGGAGAGCAGTGGACAGAGAAAAAATTTGGCTGGCCCAACTGCCCTGTTTTCCTCAGGCCTCCTCATGTCCAGTCAATGTGACAAGAGAAACCTGCTCCTGCTGTTACTGCAGGACATGCTGTGATAAAATAGGATGGTTTTGCTTCAGAGAAAGTAAAGTGTAGGTCCAGCCATGGACTTACTAGGATCTATTTTGTTCCACTGCAATGCAGAAAATGCTTTAATATGTCATTTTCATGAGGGCAAAAGATTTGCTTTAATTTTGAAACACTTGCCTAATAGAGAGTAGAGTTTTGGGTTTTGGTTTGTTGTGTTTTTTGGTTATTGTTGTTGTTGTTTTTTTTTCTTTTTTCCCCTTTCTCCCAAATTATTCCCTAAGGAAGTGTGTGTGATTATCTCCCCTCTCTTGGTTGTTTGTCTTGACTTCAGAGTCTCCTTTGGAAAGTGCTGTTTTTGACAGGAGTGATCAAGAAAGTGCTTATCAGTGTATTAAACACCTTCAGGGTTGATGAAGCAGGTGATCCTGTCGAGGAGAGACACCCTGTTAGTGGCCTTTTGAATGCCTCCAGTTTGAGTGAAGTCCTTGTGGTGCAGAACAGTGCCAAGAAAGGAGCCTGCAGGACAATTCAGTCTCCCACTGTGCTAGCACCAGAGCATCTAGCTGTGAAGCTTGAGGCTCTACAGGGAAGTCAGACTACTGTGTCTTGCAAAACTTCTTGTGTGTCAGAACTGCAGGATATTTTTTCAAGCTGGAAGGGATCTTTGTAGGTCCAGTTCCTTGCTCAAAGCAGAGCCAACTTAAAAGTTAGATCAAGTTGCTCAGGGTGGCATCCAGTCCAGTTTATTTTCCAGAGCATGCTGAAAGAGTTACGAGCTGGCATTGCCTGTGAATTGGAAAGGGTTTTTTTTAATTGTAATTTTTTTTACTTTTTTCCTTGGAGGGAAAAATAAAAAGCATTAAAAGTCTGTCTGGAGTCTGAGGCTTTTAGCACTGAACTGTTAGATCTGGTTTTTCATCCTGGGAAGTTCATGTCTATTAGGCAATGCTTGCATCATCCTCTGTAACATTACTTTCTGATGCTGCTTATAAGGAGATGTTACTGTGTTGAAATTTCAGGTCCCTTAATACTACTCAAAGAAACCTCCAACCCTAAAATGATTGAAGAGATTTACTGTGTTCTGTGCCCTAAGTGTTTTAAACTATCTGGCTACAATCATTGTACTTAGAGATAGGATTATTTATTCAAGTATGCTTTGTTTTTATAATGTATCAATGAAGGATGCATCTAAAGATTGTTTTTATGAAGAGGGATTTTGTGGCTGTTGTGTATCTCTGTGTTGTGTTGCAGTAACACTATGATGGGAATTTGTGGAGAGCTTCAGAACTTGAGCAGTGTGCTGAAAACTCAAGTGTTACATGAACAAAACTGCTTGGATGCTTTACTGCTGGGTTTAAACTCAAAAGGTCACATCTTGCCCTGCAGGCAAAGCCTCGGATCAATATAAAAATACCTAAATGCTGAGATTATGAAGCAGAAACAAAAATATGTTGGGAATTTCCCTGACTTGTTTTCTTGTGTAATTTGAATGAGGGGGAGCCAGTTTAACAATTCCTTTCCATTTGCTTTCCAGATGTTGTTCGTTTAGCTTAGTAAGAAAAGGGTTTTGACATGGGGTGTGTCTGCAAGTGTTCTTGCAGCTAAGGAAGTGGGAAAAGCTGGAGTTGGTGTGGCAGTTGTGGTGACAAAGCCCCGACTGGAACTGCCTCGAGGTGTGCTGCTGGAGTCCTCAAAGACCAATTTCATGGGAAAATCAGGGTGCAGTGTTCTCTTTCAGGATTCTTGTTATTTCACAAGTAGAAATTATTTGAAAAGGCCAAGAGGGATAGTAGGAAGCAAAGTTAATGTAATAGAGGATTTATCTTTTCAAAGAAAGTAATGATTATGAAGGGACCTTAAGATTTGGAAGTCAATTTGAGACAGATTTAGTGGGCTTTATTTTCAGAACACACAGCATGGGTGAGGGCAGGTGGACAAGCTCAGTGTTAGTGCTAGTACTGAAGTCTTGAAATACAGTTCATTGTGTGTGGTTTTCAAAAGTCCAAAATCCTACTGATCCAGTAAGAAGTGGCAGTTTTAAATCAGAATTGTTGTATCTGTTGTTTCAAGGCACCATTAAGATGCTTTAAAGAGGTTGACACTTTTCTAAAAAGCCTGGGTGGCTGCTTTTGATGAATGAAGGCAGGAGAAGAAGCTGGATGTAGTGAATTGCTGAAAAAATATCACTTTAAAAGTGATATTAAAGCTGAAGCAATCCTTTCACTGAGATTTCAGTTTGTTCTTCATGAGCCACGTGTCCATCCTTGCATGTAGGACTTTTCAACAAGAGCATACAGCTCCCAAACTAGAAGACAGGAAAGTTATCAAGATGCCTCTTGACATGAGAACTGAAGATTATATTGAGCATATGAAGTTCTGCATGGTGCTTTGCTCTAATGTATTCAGGAGTCAGCTTGGAAATAGTGTTTATGGACATCAACCACCCAAAGTCACATCTCACTAATGACATCATCACAGAAAAGGATTTTGTTGGATCCTTTCCTTTAGGATTTTGTTGGAGCCTAATCCTTTAAATCAACCTAATATATGTCAGGGAACAGTTTGGTCACTGATCACTTAGACCAAAGCAAAGTTATAGTAGTGAAGGAGTGCATGGATGTGGTATGAGTCAAAATGCTTTTATATAGTGGTCACTTCATTTTAAAAGAATGCAGCTTTTACTGTAAAGCAGGGCAAAATCCTCATATTTAAAAATAAACAAAAGAAAAGCCAAACTTTGACTGTTCACTGAAGGACCCTGCTTCTGGACTGTGCTTGAAACAATCAAAATATGATAAATAATTTGCATGTCTGATTGATTTTAAGAAAAATAGCTTAACTGAAATTTCCTGATGAAAAAGCACACAGTTTTGGGACTTGATGTATTGGCTACTTTTTGTAAGCAAAGAGGCTCTTATACTTCAAAATGAAGTAATAATGTAATTAAGCTGGCCTGAGGGATTATTTGGCCCAGAGTACAGTAACAGTTGATTTCTCATGGACTTTATTTTCTTGGTTCTTGCATATACTTGCCAGAAATTATGGTTGCTATAGCTTAGTCTAATTTTCTGTGGTAGCAAAAGAAAGTAGTTCAGGGTGATGTGTACGTGTCTATTGATGGATGTCTCAGCAACTGGCACAATTGTTAGGTGGAGACTGGTTGTATGGAGCAGATTGCAGCTTTCCAAGCTGTAAATGGCCAGCCAGCTCAGTTTTGCTCAAACAGAAAATATCAGATGGGTCAAGACTGGGTGGAGGAAAAAAGGATTCTACTTTTTGAGTGTGTATTACGGACTTTAAAACTTCCCACCCTGAGGATTACTTTCCATTAGCTTCTTTGTTGCCTCCCAATTTCAGTTGCTACCTTCATCCACTGGAAAAAACTAATAAGTCTTCTTACTTCAGGGAAATGAATGTGTATTTAGAACTTGGTTTGGCTAAGTTCACTGTAAGTGATTGGTACTATAACATTTATTTTTGTATACCCACTGTATAAATACATGTCAACCAAGAAGGAGAAAGATCTCCTGCCAAATACAGTGGGGATTTGTTCGTAGTAGTATCCAGTACCCTATCTTAGAATTCAAAATGTGGTGTGCTAGAGTGCTGTCTGTTCTAAATACTGGAATAAAATCACCTGCTGTTGTGTGGATGGAGACACCATTTTGTTACAGGAAAAAAATGTCAGTAGATTTAATTGTGACAATGTCATCAGGACTTCATGAATGGTCTGAACTAAAACTGCTTATAAGTTATATGAAGAGACAGAAAATGTTTTCAGGACATTCTGTTCCAGCTGTGCCAGTGATTTTCAGTGAGAATTTGGGTACAGTGCTGCACCTCTGGGTGACTGAGGCTGCACGTCTCTGGGATAAACTTCACCTTTTGAAAGCAGGGGACTGTTTTTGGAAACACTTGTGTTTGAAAAGCTGGTTAAGCATTTGCACATAAATTAGCTTAGTTGGCAGGTATGAGAAAGTGTAGGAGGGTTTTTAAGGAACTGAAACCTGAACATCTTTAGTGAGTTTGGTTTTCTGCACAAATAAAGACATTCTCTAATTTAAAATGTGCACACACACTGAGCTGTGCCTGGGGCTTCTCTAGGCATTGGAGTGTCCTCTCTGTCCTGGTGGCTGCTGGAATGGCTCTTGGCACTGTTTTAGCCTGTGCCAACCCCTGAAACCATTCCTAGGCATAGGTCAGGAGTTAGGATGCTCCAGTCTTGGAGGCTATGGCAGTTTAGTGATACAGCAGAAAACTCAGTACCTTAATGTACCTGTCAATAGCTGGATGGGTGGAAATTGTGAAGATTTATTGACTTATACCCAGGCACACAGGATGTCTTTGGGAGACTGCAGGAGTCAGCCTAATTGCCATGCTCCATGTGAAAAGGAGCCACTAAATTCTTTCCTTTGTGGGCAGCACAAGCTCCAAAACTATCTTCCTGCAGAGATCCACCGTTTGCCACCCTTCCAGTTTAGTTGCCATTGTTTTCCCTTTGGTTGGAGTGGGACTGCTGAAGGTGATGATTTCCTCTCCTCCCTCTGCCATCTCTTCGGTTGTGTCTGTCTTGTGCTCTAGACAAGTTTGGTCATAGTGAGTGCTGAACTGGCAGGGACTGGGAACCCTGCCATGGGGTTTGTGCCAGGAAATCTGGAAAGGACCCACCCTGAGCATGTACTGGATTAGGCTGAGTATTACATTTGTCTGCCTTTTTTTTTTTTACTTTTCTTTTTTTTTTTTTTGAATGGCAATAAAGAGGAAGGATTTACAAGTCTGGAAGAGATTCAGAACTGAACAAGAACAGCAGGTGTCCAGATGTATTGTACCTCTGAAATGTTCGTAATTAGCAAACTTGCTGAAGAAAGACTGAGTGGAAATTGATGCCTCTGATGGTATTTATGTTTCTATATGCTCCTTATTAAACAAGGACAGGCTTGATCAGAAATTGTCCAACTTGTTCATATTACTGCTTAACAGTAGAGAAGAAACCAGCATAACATGTAAAACATGGCTTAATCCCCAGCTTTGGATCTCAGGGGCTTCTTAAAGAACAATAGCCAATATCTTATGCTAATAGGCACATGAACACACAGAGAGATAAATACACATTCATGCCTTGGCATATGTGCTAGGGGAGGGTGAGCCTACAGGGTGATCCAGTCTTAGGTGGCAAGATGTGAATTATCTGGTAGTTTACAGGTTCTTCAAACAGGTAGGGAAAAGAGAGATGATCATGTAAGCATCTGCAGGCTGCATTCTAACTGAAAATCCTACTGGGTACTTTCTGCAGTTCAGCATAGGAGGATGCATTTATTTAATTGCCAGATTATTGTATGGATGAAGAGTTGTAGTTGTAAGAAAGGGGAGTTCCTTCTTATATGAGGAGCTGTAAAAATAATTGCAATAGTCTTAAAGAGCCACAGAGCCAGGTGACAGATTTCAGGAAGGCAGGCACCATTAGCTCTCTTCATTTCTTTTCAGCAGTTTTATGGAGGATCAGTAAAGCTTAATTGAAATACCCAACATCTTGAGAAGAGAGAATGTGATAGTTCATTCCATTCAGATTACCTCAGTGCAGCAAAGTCTTTGTCAGTTCAGACCAGCACTCCTAACTACAAACCACTGAAGGTTGGGCAGGTGGATGCCAGCAGAGGACTTCAATTTACCTTTGGGGAGTCCAAATGAGCTGAAGGTGGACAGAAATTGTTTGTCTGATGATTTGAAGGCTTTTTTTGTTTATTTCCATCTGGCAATACAGCTGCCACATCTGCTTTTCACTTATTCTTTTGTATTTTTTAATCACACAGTTGTGTGGTGAGTAACAAACATTTTGACTTTTCTGTTAAAATGTTTAATTATGAAAGCATCCTGAGTGAAAAAGACTCATCTTACATGGTTCCACTTTTATTAGTAGAAATAGGGAGGTTCAGAATAGAAAATGTTCCCAAATATCATTAAAGAACCCTCCTGAGATTATATAATTGAATTATTCTGTAGTCATCCAAAATAAATGGAAGACCATTTAAGACAGGACAGGAAAATATATTGAGATTTGTGCTGCAGAAATCCATCCAATGATGGTATAGAGAGATGAGACAATTAACCTGAGAGGTCTTTTCCCATCTATTGTTCTATGAATTTATAAGGTCTGAAGTATTATAAAATGAGAACACTATTTGGATGATTTGAACTGTTAATGATTAAAAAAAAAAAAAAAGAAAAAAGAAAAAAATTGCCTCAGCCTGAAAAATGAGTGAGTCAGACTAGAAATCTGATAAAGCCCTGGAAGGCTGGGGGTGCATTTTCTTTTGCCACCAACTGTAATTCTTCACCCCAGGAGAATATGAGGACAGAAGAGTGTGTTGTTAAATCCACTTGCTGCTCTGAGGAATAACTAATACATATGTTTATTAATTTATGCTTGCCTTCAATAGCAGGTTTCGTGGCTGATCTTTTCTAAATGGCAGATTTCATTTGGGAGTTTCTGTTCCTCTTACGTTTGAATGACCTCTCTCCTTTTTTAGCTTGGTGCTCCAGATAAATTTCTATCACTTAGTGAAAGCAGGATGCAGCTGAAATAGGAGAGAAATGATTGCAATTGGACTTAGATGGCTTGATAATTGACAATATGCTGGTCATAAATAAATAAAAGTGGATGAACTCCCCTGTAGCCTTCCCCAGCTGGAGAAATTCAACCTAGATGACTGTTCCCTTACTAGAGTAGTAAAATGATTATTACTGGCCAGTTCCTGGGTTTTTTATGCTAATGCACTATAAATGAGCATCTGTTTTCTTTGCATAAAGACATGCTCTGATGAGGTCTGTATGGAGCTGAGGGAGCTGGCTAGCTGACCTTGGTGCCCTGCACCACGAAGCTCTGGCCCAACTCTTTGGTTTCATAGCAGCACCAAACACTCCCCGAGGAGCATCCCCGCCTGCCTCATGTGCTCCCCCACTCAGTGGGGTATTGTGGAAATCATGAGTTCACCTTGTAGTCAGCACAGCTGATGGAATCCTGGAAAGGTTTCCACAATATTAATTGCATTTCTGGTGGGAATTGAAATCAGCCATTTGGCACTTGGCTCAGCAGGAGATGGGAGTGGATCATTTCCATGAGTAGCACCGTGAAGCATCAGATGGCTGGGGGGTGTCAGTCACTATTTCTCTTTCTGTGGTCAATTAATCTGTAAGTAATGACTTTATTTGGCAGACAACTTCAAAATTTAAAGACAAAATAAAGGTATAACCTCAGGCTCCTGTATCTACATTTAGGCTCATTAGTATCCGATAGATTTGTAAAGCTACAAACCAGGTACTAGTTCCTCGAAAAGGCAGTCAGGTTTGCTCACAGCTCTGTAGGTTTGATAATTGGAGCACATATTCTGGTCCCTCAGTAAGAACCCAGGAACCACACTTCACCAGATAACATGGTAACAGACACCTAGCATCAAGACCCAAAAAGTAAAAAATTACTAGACTAACAAGCCCCCTTTAGCCTCATCCTTTAAATAGAATTGCTTGTGTGTTACTAGCATGATCTAATTGCCAAGTCATCCCTGCAGGTACCATAGGGTATGGTGACAATTTACAGGAAGTCTGTGTTGAGGTTGGAATACTGTATTCTCAACCCAGATTGTTTTGCATAACCTAAGTTGTCCTGATGAAGTACATGACATGCTTTATGAAGTTTAAGAAATGAATCCTCAGTTACCAAAGGCCAGCTCTGCCACCTTTTAAGAGGTGCTATTTGAACTGGTTGTAAACAGATGTGTAAGGAGTAAGTTAATGGCCTGACCCAAAGTGAATCACTGTTCTCTTATCCAGACTTAAAGTAACATGGTTTTAAGGGTTGTTTTGGGAATCTCATTTCTTCCCCTTCTCCTGGGCTGTCACTTCCCCTTTGAAAGGATGGGCACAAGTCTTACTGAAACACAGTACTGGCAACCTCTCCAAGTCTTGATTGCACATTTTGGCTACAACCTGAAATTCCCATGTGCTTCCATGAATTTTGGGAGGTAGAATGTCTTGAAATTGCCTGGGTTTTTTTTCTTTCTTTGTTTATTGGACGATTTCCAGTATTTTCTGTGGGCAGGAGTGGTATAAACACAGGGTTGGGGTTCTTTGTTTCCTCTGTCCTGTTCTCTTCTCTACTCCAAGAAGCATAGATGTGTTTAATTTCAGATAGCCATTGAAAGAAAGTGAAGCAATTTAGCAAGCCAGGTTTGAAATCCCATATTGCCACCTTCTGAGCAGAGAGCTCTGACCTTTAGGCTGAAGCCAGGCTCCTTTTCGCTTGTTTTACCTCTGAGCAGCATTCCTTAGCAGCCCCACATCAGCAGGAAGGAAAAGGAGAATATCTTCACACTCACTACCTAACAGCTTTGTGTTTAGTATGCCTTACAATGCAGGAACTAGGGATTCATCTTCCATCTCCTGAGGTAGAGGGCTGGGAAGCAACAGGTTGGGAAAGGGAAGGTTCAAGAAATCAGAAAAAAAAATGGATGAAGCAGATTGACTTCAAGAAGCTACAGGGTTGAGGCTCTAGCAGGCACATTAAAAGGGGAGGAAAATAACAGAAAATAGCAAAGCAATCCATATCATGACTCTCTGATGGAAGTGAGCTGCTGAACCAGCAGTGGCTGCAGCAGTAGGTTCTAGTAGGTGACTGGAAATGCTTTTTTCCCTCCAAACCTCAGTGGGCTCAATGTCCTCCACAGAAAGCAAAGGGTTCACTCCTATACAGTTATGGATCTTGGTACTTATCACAGAATCACAGATATTAGGGGCTGGAAGGGACCTAGAAGATCATCTAGTCCAACCCTCCTGCCTGAACTGAGCAGGATCACCTAGACCAAGTCACCCAGGAACAGATCCAGGCAGGTCTTAAGTGTCTCCAGAGATGGAGACTCCACAACCCTATCATCCCTATTTCTTTCTGCCATCCCAGTGCTGTGTAGAAGCTTTGATTTCTATGATACAAGGAAATACACCCAGTGTATTTCAGAGTATCTTGTTCAGTGCATGATGTGTTGGTAGAGATACAAGCTCAGTAGTTTCAGAAAATGAGGTATTTGTTCATTCTTTCTGAAGGACCACAGCTATAGACTTAGTAACAAAATTCCAGGATTATTAGGTAGTTAGTTACATGTATGTACAGTATTTTATTCTTTGTAATATGCAGGTCATATCTTTGATTGCTCTGTTCACTTTGCCAAAATTTCTGCACTTCAAATAGGGAAACTGTCAGGCAAAAATATTTTTGCAGTTTATTTTTCTTTCTGCTCTGAAGGTCAAACAGTCTTTCCTATATATAGCTACTATAGTGGTTGAGGATTAATCTGAGTGAGGACTTCTGAGACTATACCTCTGAAACGTGCCCTGTTTTAAGAGGGATATCTTGTGCCAGTTCCTGTCTTGGGATTATTCTGGTAATAAAAGTCATGAAGCCAAGGTCTCTGTTCTCGACAGCAGGGGAAGGTAACCATGATTTTGACAGCATCTGGGTTTTTTGGATGCCAGGAACAAGTTCCTGTCCTCCTCTTTCACTCACTGGTGGCTGCCTCATTTAGCCACAAGAAACTCCTGTAGAGATTTGCACAGGCTCATAGACTTCTCATGTATTCCCCCCTCTTCTTTTTCCCCTCCCCTGCTTAAATAACATCCCTGTGTTGAGTGGTATGTTGTCCTTTCACAGTTTCTAGCTTTATCAACCTGTTAAATTTCCTAAATTTCCTCAATAATAGTAATTAGCAGAGATCACAATATTGACAGTGGTTCCATTATTTGAGGATACTGATACACTGATACAAAATAGTGTAATTTTCTGGTGCTTACAGTATGGCAGAAATGTTTCCTACCCTATACAAAATCTTCAAAGAAGAAAAAAAAAAGGGTTAATTCTTCATCTTGAGTATAGACTAATGAATATGCTTGGTGTATGATTTCCTTACTTGGAATTCTTAGGACTGAAAATAGTTCCATAAATAGTTTATTTTTTGTTTCGTTTTCATGCATGTGCATGGGGAAGAGAAATAAGAGTGCCAGAAACATTGTGTAAGCAGTAATTTTTGTCAGATGAGAAGTGGGAATAGATTGAGGAAATCCTCTGAGAGTGTCTGGTTTTGGTGAAACCTCTTGTTCAGTTAGAGGAGAGTAAGAAATGATTTTGCTAAAGATGAGTTTGTCTGCCTGTGAATTTCCTTAACACACCATATATTGCTGTATCACACATTTTGGGGTTTTATTTCATCCAGACTTGTTCCTTCTGTGAATTTTGAGCTTTTCATGCTGTAACAGTTCTTTTCTCTGTTTTTCACAGACTGTTTTTGAGAGGAATTGTCAATCTGATGACTGTGCTGCTGATTTGAAACTTCAGGGTAAATTATTGCTGTCTAGGTGAGTGGGTGAAATTTTTTTTCATTCTTTCTTACATGCTAGTGTGCCTTTTTTTATATTAGATGGCATTGAAATATCAAAATGCAAACACAGTCACTTTTTTATTTATATCCAGGCTAGAAGAATGAAGGCAGTGGTATCATTTAGTGTAGAAAGATGTACACAGAATCTGAACACCTGTGCTGGTGGGCTCTGTCCACATATAGGACAAGATTCCTTCACCTTTCTGATCATAACAGACAAAATAGAGAGGAAAAAAAAATCATAGCAGAGGGGGACAGGAAAAATGAAGAAGCATGCCCACATCAGGTACAAATGTGGACTATGTCGTTTTTCAAAGATGAGAAAACACTGCTTATGACATAGGAAAACTGCCTGCAAAAAAGCAGTTTTGTTCAGAACAAAAAGTCACAGGGAAGGTCAAAGAAATGCTTCAGAACATGGCAAATTATCTTCTTCAAATGTTCTTTTTCTGTTTCTGAACTTGTAGTTTTGCTAACTCTCCCGAAATACTGCTCTTATTTGTTACATTCTTCTTGTAACTTAAGCAGAGGTGTCTGATTTCACTTTCTTCTTGTATAATAAACCTCATCAAATAGACTAGAGGTTTATGTTCTGTCCCTTGTGTGACTGGTGATCCCAGGAAAATACCCATTGTTTTTGCCAGGATGTAGTTATTCAGTTGAGGGATAAATCAGTGAACTTCACACATGACTTCTGTTTCCTTTTTTTCAGCATTTTTAGCACATTTTTAGAGACTGAAGTGCTGATGCAAGTTATTTAATTGTGTGCCAGAGGTTTTGCTGTTTGATGGAGGTTTCTGTCTTTCAGGACAGAAAAGAAGGGGAGGTGGTGGTGGGGGAAAGATTAAATAGTCAGGAGTTATACATACATTTTACATAAGTCTACAGCATGCAGTAACTGTGCTTTGAGACAAAACTGAACCAGAGTCAAGTCTGAGGAGTTAGGGACTTCTCCAGACACGACTGAAGTCCACAGGAATGTTTTGGGGCACTGGCTGGGAGCAGTGGTAGGTCTCATGTTGCAGAGGCTGAGCTTTGACTGTGATTACTTTGGATTTTTGACCTTTCTCTCCATCTTTGTGGTGAGCAAAACCTTTTGAGAGCTGGAGATGCATCTGTGCAAACTAGAGGAGCCAGTGAGTGTTTTTATCCTGCAGTTGAGGAATAATCAATAAAAAGCAAGGGATGCATCCTTAAAATTCATCTGCCAATGCATAGTAATCACAGCAATGAGCTGTATTCGTGATTAGAGCATTAGAATGTTTATTTTTACCATTGTTGTTTATGTTATCTTGGCAATTTAAAAGCCACAACTGTCAAAAAAATCTCAGGATATTAAAATATAATTTCTGTGTTTGTAGAGCAAAATGTTGAACAAATGCTTTCATATCTTCTCTATTCAGTGACATTCTGAAGTCCTGTTGGAAATAAACAGGATGTCAAATCCATTACATCTGCACAGAATAGGTTTTCTTTAGCTGTGTGAGCCTCAGTTAATAAGTATAACACAATGGGTCTCTCTAAAGAGAACAAATTATTATTGTGTGTAAAATAATGAAACATTCTATGGATTGTGATATTAGAGAATTGCCTGTCTTAAAGAATATGGCAACTTTTCCAGCTCCATGTGTTTTGTGCTAAAGAATCCTAGCAGTCTTTTCCCACAGTATTCCTGTTTATGATGTCAGTGTACAAAGCTTTTTTTTTTTTTGAAAGAGCAAAAAAGGTGACTCAATATCTGCACTAAACAGTTGACTTCATTGTTAGCAAGGTTATGGCAATGCCTTTGTCTAAATAATAATTTCGAACTAAATTGGGTGGATTATGATTGGAAATTACAACAGTTAATGACACATAAATATATTGGATTGAACTGAACAGGATGTTTATAGGAAGGCAGCACGAATTGCTATCTCCCAAATCTGGAGCAGCTCTCTGGAGATGTCAATGGACACGTGGACAGGGTGACCTGGTCAAGATTATCTAATGGGGCTTGCAAAAGATTTTTATTGGGATTTGTCACCAGAGGTTCACAAAGAAATTTAAGTTGCCCAGGTCTGAGGGGGAATGGTGCCTGAGCACTACAACCTTAGCTAAAAGGTAGTCAACAGATAGAAGGAGTAAATAGTTTGTGTTCCTAGTGGAGAATACTCCACAAGTACTTGTGCTGGGGCCAGTGTTATTCAGCATATTCAGAAATGACCAGGAAAATAATCTGCTAAAAGTGAATAGCAAGATGCTAAAGTTTGATAATCATGCTAAACTCTTCAGAGCAATGAAAAGAAGAAACAAGGAAGTATGTTTTCATGAAGTATGTTTTTAATCTGTGGATGTTGCTGTTGGGGATGTTGTAAATGCTGACAGTTTACATGATAGAGCAATCACAAATACAACTGCTGGAAGCTGCGAGAAGGATATCAACAAAATAACACTGTGCTTGCTTTGATCTTTCTCTTTGATCAAACCTCTTGCTTTAGGACACGGGAGGAAAAGGGTTCTCTGCTAGACAGACTACTTGTCTGGTTGTTCTTACACACTTTTCATTAATTTATAGCTGTGCAAAGAGCTAAATATGGTAAAGTGTAATTTTGTCCATCACTATATGTAATATGCTCAAATATGTGCTGCTTAGAGCCTCTGTGTGTAGCTCAGATTCCATCAGCATCAAGAGGATTGATTGCTGAAGTCACTCTTAGGAGCTCAGGCGCTGCACAAGCTGCTCCAGGTTAGAGTTCACCTGGGGTGTGTTTGAATCACTAGAATGACCCAGTGAAAAGACAGAACCCAGTTTTGAAGGTGACAAACCTGCAGACCAAACTGTGTGGTAGCACCTAGAAACTGCTCCAGTGATGTGTGCAGGTGTTGCTATGAATGGGCTTTTTAATGGTTGTTCTGGGCTTGCTTGTAGGAGTCTGATTTTTAGTCTAAAACAGTTTAAGAGTAAGGAAAAAAGGAGCTGTGGACTGTGCTGGGTGCTTGGTGGAGGTAGCAAGGAAGAAGCTGAAGGAGCAGAGGAGAGACATTTCATTTTTCCAGTCATGACTGTTTTCAAATCCATTTTTCTTCAAGAATAAACACATGGAGTTTTGCCAGCACAGAGCAGAGAAGCTACTCATCACCTCCCCTTAAAAGACTCTCCAGTGTTAAATCTTGCAGCTGTCAGAGGTGATAGCAAAATCTGGCCCTATCCTTGTGATAATGCCCTGTGTTGAGGGGGAGAGGGATACTCTTACGAAGGAAGAGTCTTAAAACTATCTTACTGTAAAGAAAGTATTTATATATTGCACACAGATAAATTTAATGACACAACCCAAAGCTGTAAGAGAAATAGGAATAGGATATCTTGCAATAAACTTTATGACCATAGCTTTGGGACAGCAATAGGAAACCAGTTTTCCTTCCCATCAATGCAGTACTGAAAAGCAAAATGCAATTAAAGAGTGTTCTGGTAGCTATTATTTTCAAATATTGACTAATAATAAAAATATTACTGCATATCATGCTTGACTTCAGTGCTTCACTCTGTTTTCTCAGCACAGCAAATGTCTTTTCCATCAGTTTTCTGTAGCAAATAGCCCATTTTTATTGTGTCTTTCTGTAGCTACTTGTTTAGAAGCTGAGCTGCATCTGTTTCCTCAAGATGTGCTGGGGAAACTGCAGTAGGTGTTCTCTAGAACATTAGACCTCCCTGCCCTTTAAAATTTGCTAATCCGTTCTCCTGGTACTTTATATGGGAAAAAAGTGCTCTGGCTTTTCAAGAAGAACCTGAAAGTGCTGAGAGAGCAGAGTTGACAGGAACATGGATCTGGTGTGACATACCAAGGCAGTTTCAGGCCCTGAGCTGATGCCTGTCCAGCTGATTGGCATTCTGCAAAGCCCACGGTAGTTACCAAGTCCTGTTTAGGTTGTAATGAGAACTAAGTGAAAACTGTGGAGAAGGCATTTGTGTAAGAGTGAGGGTGTTTGAAAAAACACACTTTCTTCCAGCTATAATAAACAAACCAGCTAAAAAGCCCAGAGCAGAATGGGTGGTGGCTTCCCTGTGAGATGCAGCTAGGAAGGAAATCCTGTGTGGCTGTGTAAATACCCTGACAGCCTGCGTGTCACGGTGAGTTGAGCAGCTTGACTGAAAACAAACAGTACAAGGAGAAAGATGATGTTGCAGCTTGTCATGTATCTGCTGTGTTCCAGCACAGCTTGGTATGTAAATCAGGTTGTGAGTACAGAACTATGAGCCCCCTTGGATAAAAAAATGCTGTAATAAATACTGCTCTAATAAATGTAATAAATACTATAATAGAAAATGCTGTAAGAAATGTTGCTATTCCTGAGAAGGTTTCAGGAGGAAATCTGACTTCCATATTTGTCACATGAGGTTACCCTTCATCTGTCATTAGAAACAGAATTAGTCACCCATTGGAGTGCTTCTGAGTGAATGGCAGTGGGGAATAAACAGCTCAGTTTTTATGTGTTGGTTTAGAGCACCCTTAACAGCCACCCTTCTTAGACACAAATTGATGTTCTTCCCCTCCAGACTGGCTGGGGTTCCCATAGACACTGCTGCAAGCTGATTAGAATGGTAATGTGAAATGGGAAGCAAAACTCAGAGAAAGCCAAAGGGGTGACAGGTGCATTTTGCAGAAATTTTTAAATGTTTTTCAAATTGTGGGGTATTTTGAGTTGGAGTCAATGCTCTTACAAGTTCTCTTGTGAAATGGGATTTTTAAGAAATGCCTCTTTCCAGTTGTAAGGTCAAGTTTGTGACTTGGACTGTGTCTGTTTGTCCTTCTGGAATTAGAGAATGGACAAAACCTTAGTCTATCAAAAATTTCATTGAGTTTGTAATGTTTCCATTTTAATTAAATGGTAATTTATGAAGAAAAAGTATTTTCCAGTGTCTTCTGGTCAGCTCCATGGAAGGTGATATTTTTCCACATAAATTCCTTCTGTCACTTACTGAAGGATTCACATTTTTTCTGCTCTGCCAACACTCCTTTTGTTTTTCTTTCGTCTTACACATGGTTCTGTATTTGTTAGGCAAGTAAGTGATTTGATATGTTCTGGCATGTAATTTTGAAGTACCTAAAGAAAAACCTCAATAAAAAGACAAGGGCAAATAGGTACCACCTCCCTGTTACCCCTTCAGCTCTTAAGCTTACAGCTCTGAGGTTTATAAACATATATTAGTGAAGAATCAATAATAATATCACATAGGTGACTACCTGTGCAACTGTAAAACTGACTGTTTTGGACATGCTTTGTGTTAGATGCAAGAATGAATGTTTTCATGGACTTCATGAGTCCATGAAAAGATCATCAGTCAGTAGGCATCTGGATTTGAGAAATGAACCTCAACAGTTTCATATTATCAATGTATTTATTACAAAGACTGAGGTGGAGTCCAGAAATTCTAGATACAAAAATGTGTTATGATAGCTTTGTCCAGTTTGCTTTTCACCAGCCCAAGGTGTAACAGCAAAGAACACAGGTTAGTGCAGTGAATGGCAGTGTCTTCTGAAGGAAGGAGCAATAACATCAAGTTTTGATCAGAGAGTTTAAAACTTTGAGAGTTTAAACCTTTATATCTCATTAATATAGTGCTGCTTTATTAAAAAACAAAAAACAAAAAAAACCAAACCACAACAAAACTAATAAAGGTTTTCAGTGATCTCAGAGTTTTGAAAGCCGTGGAGAAAAGCCACAAGCCTGTGGGTTAATGTGGGGAGCAAAGCTGTTTGATAAATTTGACCAGGCTCACGCCTCAGCACTTATCTTCCTTTGATCACACAACAGGGATTTGTTTCCAGAGAGGCCTCATGTTTCATGGCATGCCCATTGTAGTTTTGTGCCCCTGAAGTGCATCTTAACAAAACAGTTGTGATGAAGAAAAACAATATCCTTTCATTTGGAGCTTAATTACATGCTCTGATAGTATCTGTTTTCTCCCCTTCCTCTTCATTCATAGCAGATGAAGAATTTGTTTTATCTTACTTTATCTTTCATTGAACAAACACTTCTTTCAAAAATATTTTTGATGTTCTGTCTAAAAAAGCTGAGCTACTTAGATGGAGCTGATTTTCTGCTTTACAAAAAAACAACCAAGGAGAAGTGAGAAAATGCTATGGTTTAGCATTTCCAGTGCTAGGAAAATGGTCTTGAGCTTACAGTCAATAAAGCTGTGTCTACCAACACGGATATTCCCAATTCCTAGGATACAAATACAAAACCATGACTGGTCCCACTGCAGTCATGTGCTGCTCACTGGTTACTTGGTTATACCCCAGTGCTCACAACTTTTTAAACTACCAAAAGAACTATTTCCAGGGAAAAAAGAACAACAAAACATTGGAAAAATGGATACGAGAAGACTGCTTTCTGTTTTCTCAAATACTCATACCAAGTATCACACAGAGATTTAAGTGATTTCATAAACTGTAATGTAGTATAATGTTATTTCAAAGTATGAAATATGAATATTACACTGTAAAGGGGAAAAAAAAAAACTTATGCCATTTCATTGATGTTAGTACATTCATGTTTGCAATGTAGTCTTTATGGTGAATCCAAGAAGAAGAATTCTGATTTCTAATTTGTTTACTTTGTCTTTTACCTACAGACAGTTCTTAGAATATTGAATGCTGCATTTGTGAGGCACACGGAAAATTTTCTTGTAGCTCATCCAGGATGGGATTTGCAGTTTCCTGAAGGGGCTGCCCAGCACAGCCCACAATTAATCAGGACGTAGTACAAGTTGCACTGGGAGCACCGTCTTGGGAACGAGTGAATGTTTTCCCTTGTTGAGGGTGAATGGGGATGAAGGAATGGTTTCTTGGTTTCCATCTGGTTAGTTGCACTCAGAGCTTCATAAATCTCTCCCAAAATAAATAAATAAGTCCAGTTAGATAGTAGTGGGCAGCCCTGTTTCTTTTGAACATGTGGTGATTGAACCCATATGGATGGTAATAGAGCCATCAAGTGATGAGTGGTAACAAACCTCAGTAGTCCACATCTCACACAAGAATATGGATTCCTAGTCTCTGTTTTCTAGTAACAGGCCATTGATGATCAGTCAGGGATACTATACAAGCCAGTCTTGTCACTTCTTAAATACTGGTTTTGTTTTGTAAGAATCACTGGGCTGTATCTACTGGAGTAGGATTTTGCTCTTTATTTTTTAAACTAGACCCTGAAGAGATGTGCTTTAATATCATTGGAATTTATTGCTGAACTAATATATAACCTGGCCCTTCTTGTGAACATCTCAATACATCAGTATTTTATGGACCTAAGATAGTTCAAGTCATATTGTTTCTTGCTCTAGCAACCAAAGTATAAAGCTAACAAAACAAAAGCTTAACCTCAGGCAGTGCTGTCTTACCTTATCTGCCTCTGGAGGTGGAAGTTCTTGATACTGTACAGACCACAGGGAGAAGCAGATGCACCATTGTTTTGTATTTTCAGAATCACAGAATGATAAAGGTTGGAAGGGACCCCAAAAGATCATCTAGTCTAGGCTCCCTGACAGAATACATCTTGGTTGATACATATATGCATGTGTATGTATATATACACACATACATGCACTTTGTCATGATGACAATATGTGAAGTTATTCCGTGGTATGCCCTGCAATTAGAAAATCTGGTAAGGCTGAGGTTCTTCACAGGTCACAGGGTAAATCATCTTGCCAGTTGTGCATGAGCTATAGAGCAAATGTGCTGATATGTTGCTTATCATGCCTGACAATTAGGCCTAACCTACTCCTGATCTATAGCACCTGCTACTGCAAAATAAATTTCCTAAAGTAGCTAACTTGTGCTGTTTCTAATGTTTCATCTCTGATTAACTGCCTTTTGTTGACCTCTGAAAGTGATTGCTGGATGGAGCACTGCTCTTCTTCTACTTCATCAATGTTCAGCTGAGAATGCTGTTTAAATGACATATAGCATCCCAGCAGCCCAGGAATGGGACAAGCAATTAAAACTGTCTGATAATAGAAGATCTATTTCTGAAGGTATCAATTCTATGGTAAATACATGGTTTGTGTGATGACTTTGTTAATGATCAAATTCCTAGAAACTGTGTTAAAAAGTAGTACTGATTCATAATCTAATTTCAGGGCAGGATCTAAGGTCAACAATCACCTATTTTAACAGGACTCTTCAAAGATTTTAAGGAACAGGGAAAACAAAGAGGGTTTTTCTCATCAGGCTGATGCCTGAAACTTTGAGCTATGTGTCTGGTACCACTTATCTTTTGCATTTCTTTCTGCCACTTGTAACTGGTTTTTATTTGTATTCCAGCCTTAGGATGCTGTCTTACACACATGTGCAGGGATAATTTTGTCCCAGGGGCACAGTACCACTGATTTCAAGGATGCTGCTTGTGGTTCTAAAAGATGTTGGTTTGCACGGGTATCTGCAAGGGTGAAAGATTAGATTAGAGCTTCTGTAGATGTTGTGCCTCATCTTGCTTTCATGTGACAGTTTCATAAACCAGGGTAGCTCCATCCAAACCAAAAGCTACTCCCTGGAGTGTGTGAAACACTGTGTGAAAACAGAGGCAGCCCTTTCCCCATTGATTCTCCAGTCCTGTTTATAAAGGGCTGTGAACATCTGGGTGCAATTGAAATTACTGATCATAATAAAAGGTACTAGATTGCTGTAGGGTGATAAGGAGTATTTTTATGTGGATGTTGTGCCTGGCTCTGTGCTTTTTACTTGAATGTTTGAAGACATAAGTGGCTGACAGTTATCTATTGTGTAGTTATGGAGGAATTTGCATGGACAAACTACATTTGGGGAAGAGAGGACAATTTGCAGAGAAGCTTTGAATATATAACTAGAAATCATTCCTTGTTTCAATACCATAACAAAGAGTTACTAGAATTCTCCCCCCCCCCCCATTGTTTATTACTCAAATGCATTAATTTTAAAAATTAAAGTGTAGGAAAGTTGTAAAAGGATTCCTGAATTGCAATACATATACATATACACATACATATACACATACATATACACATACATATACACATACATATACACATACATATACACATACATATACACATACA
>JANHGL010008443.1:127255-137884 GCA_024611195.1 Ceyx melanurus
TATACGGGAACTGAAGGGCTAGAGACAGAAACCCTGCTCCAGAAGGGTACTGGCACAAGCAGTTCCACCTCCTTGGCCCTGGGTTCACTGCCCTAAGTGCTTTTTCATATGGGACAGTTGGTGCCTTCCTATGGGGAAACACTGGCACATTGTTAATCAGCTTTTCTAGGGAGCAATATTGGTGTGGTATGACAAGCTGTGCTCTGCTGACAAGAAACCTCCTTGAATTATCCATTATGCTTTTCACACCACCTCATGGTATTTGCTACTCAGAGCACACTGGAAAATTTCCACTTGAAAAATAGAAATAGAAAAGATTGTGAAATGATCTGATGGGCTCAGAGACAGTTTACTATAGCTGGCTGTGGTCATCAGCCACATGAGGTCTCAGTGCCTTTGCTAGTGTAGGCTTACGTGTGAGGGGAGAAAGCAGCAGCTCAGCTAACACAGAATAAGTCAGGATACCCAGAGTGTTTGGCCAAGACCTTAGTCTAGATTGGCTGTGAACTTTGCAGAGAGAATTGACCTTGAACACACATGTGATGGCAATCCAGCGTAACCAAGTGTGTGAAATCCAATAGCTTTGCTCCTTGTGGAGTTGTTTAAAATTTTTACTTGGTTTGGATGTGTTTATGGGGCTGCTACTGCTCAATTTTGCACTCGGACATCAAATGAATTCCCAGATCATCTGAGGGTTTCAGCTTTTCATTGGCCTTTGAGATTTAAGTATTTGCTAAGCTCCTCCCAAAGTTCAATTGACTGTGGAGGATGTGATAAAAACCTAACAGGAGAAGGGTTTTCAGGCTTGATGTAAAGAGTCTGTGGAGACAAAATTAATTTTCAAGTAGAATAGGAACTGTGAAGACCAACTGCAGTGATGGTTGGTGAGGGTAGAATATTCAGATCTGTCACAGGACCAATGTTGTCGACTTGGTGGTGGTGTCAATGTTGACTGTTGCTTTACTGATTTAAAAGGAAAAGATGGGACTCTTTAATTTCACCTGGTGGAGATGGAGGACAGACTGCACTTTAGTTAGTTAAAGCATTCTAACCCACTTGCAGTCCAAGTGACCCCTGCTGGAACCTCCACTGTCCATTGAGCCACAGTGGTGATTTATTCTTGTAGGTGCTGATTTGTTGTAAGGAAAGAAAGGCTCCTAATATAGGAGGAAGAGTCAGTGACCCCGACTAACAGCATAAGCATGACCCTGTTACATTCCTTGCTCGATGTATGATCTGTGCAGACAGAGAGGAAGTGTTAAATGCTTTTTCATTTTTTAATCTTTTTTTTCTTTTTCTTTTTAAATTCTCTCTAGTGCAAGAATAAAGAAATATGTCCCTCTGCACCTTTTGGAATGCAGATTATGTCTCCCCTGGTCCACGTTAATAAAAGCACCAGCATCTTGTGGGTGGGGAGGGAATGAAAATTCCAGATCTTTTCAGTTTGACTTTCCCAGCTGATCTTTCTTTCCTTGCTGACCATACTGCTGTGGTGTGGCACAGGCAGTAACAAGTAACATTAAAGCATGCAAAAAAAGGATGATATTTGTTTTATGCTGGAATTCAGTTTCCTTTTCTTAATCACTTAAGAAGAAAATGTTAAATATTTCCATTTACCTTTGATGTGTGGTACCACAGCCAGTGAGTTCAAAACTGTGGCAAAAATTTGGAGCCTGGTTTTCAGAATTGCTTGTTACCTGCAAGTGAGAGTCATGTGAATGAAAGCTGCAGGTATTTAGCATGTCCAAATGTCAAACTTCTCTCCCTTCCCATGCAAATAGTGATAGCTTGACATCCTTCCTGTGCCTTTACATGTTTGTACTAATGGAGTTGCCTATATAGAATGTATCTACATTTACAGCCTACTCAGAACTTTTACTCAGTTCATTATTGGTGTTCTGTCCAATGAAGTGATTATGTCCTGATATTTTTTCCTCCCTTTTCTTTTATGAGCTAATTTTTATTTTTAGCCTCTTCTCCTTCATGAGCCCTTCATACAAGGGCCATGGTGAGGATGTTGGCAGCTCTACAGTTCTCACCCAACAAAACAAACTGAAAGCCATTGTTTAATTGCCTTTCCTAAACTGTTTGACATACCTTGTCGAGATGAAGAGGTGGCTTTAGTTTGTGTTCTTATTGCTGGCAGGTGATGACAGTTCTTCAGCTGCCTTACTGGGGCTTGGCAGCTTGGCTGCTTCACGTGTGGCAGGTGCTGGAGGAGGTTGGCACCAGGTTGGCACACCACAGCAGGCTGTCTGCACCCCAGGATGTTACTCTTTCAAGCAGCAAGCAGGTCCTGGGAGCTCCTCAGTGAACAGGGAGATTCCTAATCCTCTTCTTACTGCGAGTCAACCTGATTTGTTCCAGATGTACACAGATTTAATGACTCAGAAAGCTGCTCTCTTAAAATAGGAGTTACTGTACAATCTCATGTAGCCTCTCAGAGGAGGAACTGAAGTACTCTGCCAGCCTAAAATCAGTGAGATTTCTACTATGAAAGTTTATCAGTGTGTTAATTTTGTGTAGGAGCAACTATAGTGGGCTATTAGAAAGTGGGTTTTCTTTTTCTGCTGGTGAAAATGTTACAAACATCATTTTGGTGGGATGCACTTTTACTGGAAGAGTGATACCTTTAGAAAGGAGCCTAATGGTATTTACTTTGACTTTTTTTTTTTTTGTGGGTTTAGTTTTAAATAGGGTTTCATTCTGAATAATTTTTGTTGTTCAGTAGGAAGGAGAGTATTTTCCATTGTCCTGACTTTATCTTAAATTTCAAAGTGTTGCTACGATCAGTTCAGAGAGATTCTGTAGTGTGCATTGCATTTCGTATCAACTCTGCATAAGATAAAAATCTTTTCATGTTCCTTTGCTTACTGAAGTGATACTTCCAGATTTTGCTAATGTATTTCATAGATGCTGATAAAGTTTTGAAATGACTGCAAGAAGTGAGATTATTGTAAAGTTCATGAGAAATAATTCATGGTAATAAATGGTGGGTTTATTTCTTTGCTTCCAAATATGCACTTATAGCTATTAGAAAATCCCAGTAAATTGTTTAGCATCTTCATAATTTGTCTGCTCTTCAGCAGTAAATGTTGAAGTTGTGGCCAAAAGGTTAAATGCTTCCAAGTACTTTCCTATAGTTGTGCCATTAATTTGGTATATAAAGAGCCACAGCTCAAATGATTTGGACCTCTCACACTACTTTTGCAATCAATCCTGCACTGCATACACTTTTGCAACTGATTTTTTGCACAGATAATTGACTGTGAGAATAAACTATCATGTTTAGAAATCAAAGTGTCCAGTTATCAGTAGGACTGGTTGGTGTCTGCCATTGATTGTAAGCATGAGAAGTCAGGCAAGTTTCCTGGAGACTGATGTCTGCCTCTTAAGAAGCTGTCATTGAACTATAAGCAATAGTTTTGGGCTTAATAAATGAAGCTCATAAATTGAGTAAATATAAAATAATAAATGTGTGTGTGTGAATATTTATACTTTGTGCATGTCTGTGTTTGTAGGCTGTGATGCCATATTAAAGTAGTGTTTTTATTCATAGAATTGTACAGTCAATAGAATAGTTTGGGTTGGAAGGGACCTTTCAAGGCCATCTAGTCCAACCTCCCTGCAGGGAGCAGGCACATCTGCAGCTAGAGCAGATTGCTCAGAACCCTATCCAGCCTGACTTGGAATGTTTTCAGGGATGGGCCTTCTACCACCTCTCTGGGCAACCTGGGCCAGGGTTTTACCACCCTCAGTATAAAAAAAAAAAGTCTTTCTTATATCTAATTTCAAATGGGAAAGAATTATTTTCTCATTTATTGTAAGTTTCGTGAGCACAAATAAGTTGTAAAGAAGAAAGTTTGTGACTGTAGATAAAAATTATTTCTTTGTGACTACTTACAATTATTTAACCCTCTTTTTCATTTTTTCCTATCCTAGCACAACTCTAAAAAGATTTTTTTCAGAGAGTTAATAGAATGTTAGAGTAAATTTGAATTCAAAGACAAACTGCAATAGCTTGTGCATTTGAATATGGGAATAATTTCTTCCACTTGCTGCATTTCCCCCATACAATGACTTTACAGTCTTTTACTAGTGTATTCTCAGTGAAATGGTGTTATTAATGTCATGTGAAATATTTCCACATGAGGATCATGTGTGACCTTACAGTCACAAAAGGCAGTGTGAGAACAACTCAGGAGCTGCTCATTCCTAATACAGGTGCATCTCCTCCTCAATTACTGACTGCTGAGCTTTTAAGCAGTTGAGTTGTGATACTTGCAGTGTCATGAAGAAAGCAGGACCAGTGTGTGAAAGTTCCCCAGAATTAAAGCAGTGTAACTGTTTCTGCCTACAGTGTTGATGACAGAACTGCCTACCTGGCCCTGGGAGCAGTGAGGAACATCTCCCTTAACATTTCCATCTCTAACGTTGGGGACGACGCCTATGACACCAATGTTTTCTTCAATTTTTCTGGGGAGCTCTTCTTCATCAAAATGTGGCAAAAGGTAAGAAAGACCAAGCAAGCCTCAACTTCAGACCAGTTTAACTGCAAGCCAGGGGTGGCCTGGTCCACATTGCTGAGACATTTGAAAGTTATTACCAGTTATAATGATCTTGAACTCCTTCCAGTCTCTTTCCTGAGGTGTTTTGTTTCTTTTTTTGAGGGTTTGATCTATGTAAATGACAGCCTTTTTGTTTCTCTGCAAGACACACCACTGTTGTTTTGGGTGTGCTAATTAAAAAGAAAATCCATTTGGTTCAGATGTTAAGACCTTAAGAGGTAGAGGGAAACAGGTAGGGTACCAAATGGTGCTGAAATATAAAGGATGCCTCTTGAGTGGTGCCACACTGCACTCGGCAGCCCTGGTCACCTCCTGATCTGGGCTCCTAGGTGTTCTCCTTGTTGAAACCAAGATACAAGGCCATTCTTTGTTCATATCCTTGTGTAAATTTGGGTTGTGGCCAAGGTACATCACTAAATCTAAGACCTTAAAAGTGCCTTTAATTTCACCTACATGGAGTCAGGTGAGTATTTTTGAGTTGTAGCCTCTGTACATTTAGATGGAAATACCAATGTACTTTGCTTTACTTTGTAAGCTGTAAGAGCAACATTACAACCAGTAGTACAACTGTTGCAAAGTATGGAATTAACTTGGTCCACTGAATCAATGACATATTGCCATTATTGGTCATGGTTTATGTTAAGATTTTGATTATAAACCTCTTAAATTTACTCATTACAGAATAAACTAAAATATGATAATTTCTTATGCATGTTAATTCTCTTAGTGTTCAGTTGTGACTGTTTCTCATACAGTTGCAAACCTCAGAAAGTTGTCTTTGTATTAGAAGCTTCCTTTTCAGAAGTTGTGCTGTGACTATACAATTTATCAAGAGGAAAAACCAGGGGATAAAATAGAAATGCCTTAAGCCAATATGCAACTGGGTCAGGAATTCTTACGTGAAGACTTTCAAGGTCTGGCCCAGCTCCCATTTAAGTCAGTGGAAGGGTTTCCATTTCTTTGCAGTGGAAAAGAAACAAATCTTGATGCATGTTCTTTTAAAAGGTGGTTGCGATGGTTTTTTTCCTTCTGTGCTTACATGTTTAATATTTTACACAAGTGGATTAACTGGAACTCCAATTGCCTTCATTGTTCTTCTTGGCCAGTACTGTGAGAGAACAAGCTGAAGATGATGTGCTATTTCCCTTGGTATTTTACCTTCAGCCTGGGTCTACAGCAGACTTCAAACATCTGTGCTGAGTGCTGCATAGGAGGAGCAGTTCCTGAAGCAGATGACACTGTTGTAGGTTTATCTTGCTACTTAGTGTGTCTTCTGCTAATAGAAACCAGCATTTCTTTATTATAATAATAATAATACAGCACATAATACAGAAACATGAAGGCTTCCTTATTCCTCAGGTCTTACAACAGGATCAGTGTGTAGTCTGCTACTATTCTTGCTGTGCCACTGCTCTTGTGATTGATTTTATAGTTTGTTTGGGTTTTTTCTTAATATTTTTGGTAACAGTTTTGAAAAACAGAATTTCGGGATTGTGTTGGGCTATTTTAGTTCTTATCAGTCAGATTCTGCTATTTATGCCTCATCACTTGTGCAGTTAGGGAAGTGGATTAAACAGCACAGCCTCAGTTGCAGTGTTACATTTTCCCTCAGCTCTTTGAACAATGGTTTTCTCTTTTATTGGATAAAATATCACAGCCTCCATGTTTCATAAACTAGTCCCATTCCTTCACATCTGTGCATGTACTTTAAATAGATTTTGTTCCTGGTTGTATATTGCCCAGGCAAGAATCCAGAATGTAAAGCCAGAATGAAAATGATGGTTCCTAAGACTTTCCTTTGTGGAGCAATTCTGGAGTCAGCTTGTTGTGGGAAACTTTCAGCAGCAACTTCATTTGAATGAATAATGTTAAAGTGGAAGAGAATGGGCTCTTCTGTGGGGTTGCCTGATCCTTTTTCTTCAAGGTGACTCTGAGAACCAAGATCATCTGGTGGGGCTTCTGTAACCTGTTTCTGGAATCCTTTCAAGATGCTGTGAGTCCCTCATGTGTTTTCCCTGTGTTCCCACTGGGGACATTTCTAGTGGATTCAGTGCTTTTCTGTCTATGAGCTGGTTACAGTGAGATTTGAAAGTGCAAAAGTTTTAATGCTGGGGGTTTTTTCAACAGTTACTGAGACAAAATCCTGCATCTTGTTTTCAAAAAGAAGTGGTGTGACATGGCTCAGAGATGGTGGTGCTAGCATTCCTTGAGGGGTCTGCATGGAGCCAGCCCCTCTTTCTGGACAGAGATTTCTTGAGACATGGTGGGTAGAGACTACCTAGGGGACAATCATCCATTGGAGTAATCTTCTCAAGGAAGTGGTGAATTCCCCAACACTGGACACTTTTAAGATTTGACTGGACAGGGTGCAGGGCCATCTTGTCTATACTGGCCTTTTGTCAAGAAAGGTTGGACCAGGTGATCCTTGAGGTCCCTTCCAACCTGATTCTGTCAGGTATTCTCTAATACCTGACAAGACTTTGCCACATCTCTGTGGGTAGAAAAAGCATTCAGACTGATATTTAGAAGACTCCACCTATTCCACTGTCTGATTTTCCTGTTGTGCTGCAGCCAGTCCTCCCCATCTCCATGGACAAAGCCCAGTGTTTTCTTTCCATAGCTTCTGGCAGGCAGTGCTTCTCTTGAGAGGCACAGTATGTGGCAAGGGTTTGCTACTCATTCCTGCCTATGCTCCCTGGAGTGCTTTTAACTCTCTCACTGCTTCTGCTCTTTGAAGGGGCTGTCTTTACCAAAGGTCACTGTCCTTCTGCACTCAGAACATCCCTTCATTTTTAAAAACAAGGGGACTTCACTGGGGACTGGGTAGGTCACTTAGAAAATTTGTTCATTTGTGAAATTCCTGAAGATTTAAATAGCTTTTGTCTCCAGCATCTTAGTGTGTATATTAATCTTTTATGTTTACATTTACTGCCTTACAGTTATGCCAGATATTGTACCCCACTTAGTGGGCATGACAACACTTTCATTATGAACCTTAAATTTCAACTCCTAAATTTTGTGGGGTTAAACTGTTTAAGATTAGATTTTTGGAAGCTAATTACAATTCGCATTGCTTATTTAAAAACAAACAAACAAAACAACAAAAACAAACAAGCCACAATCAAACCAAAAGAGACCATTCAGCTAAAATGATAAAACCTTTCAGGGCTGGGCTAAGTCTGGGTACAGTTTTGAGAGACTGGTGAAGATCAGATACTGATACAACTCCTGTGCAAAGCTTCAAGCTCTCACTCTGTGAGAGCAGGTTGTTTTACAGGTGTACAGAAGTACTGCACTGCAGTGAACTGTAAAATGTGTTTGCTAAGAAAAATGTTCCTTCTGAAATACAGGAAGATTTAATCATGTTCTCTTTAAAAAAGAGAGGGAGAAAGATACCTCAAATGGATGCCTAGATTTTTGTCTTCTTTACTGTGTTTTCAAAGAAATTTTGATCCCCTCTTCTGTGTAAATTATTTATTTAGTTAGCTATTTAGTTTAGTTTTAATTTATATATATATATAATCATTAAGTTTACAGTCCCATAATCTTAACTCACCTTTGGGAAAGCATCCTATTTCAGAGTTAAAAAATTCCAGTTGACAGGGGTGATAACACTTTCCTATAGAAGAATACTGAGTGCTGCTCTGTGCTGAGCCTGGAAAAAGAATAAAAAGCTATTGCTAGTAATTTCTACACCATGTCACATCCACTAGAATTGCCTCCTGGCTTGCGATGTTTTGCTGAAAATGTTTGTCAGCAGCAGGCATTTTGCTGACCTTTCATTAGCTGCTGTTCAGCATGGAGAGGTATTTCCAGTGCAGTTGCAAAAAGAGCAGTGTAACCTGCTGGCAGTGCCTACGTGGTGTAGGGCAGAGCCATGTCTCTCTTAAATCAGCTCAGCTACAGCTTGAGATTTCATAGCAATAGTATAAAAATAGCATGTATAACATAATATAATAGTAAAAACAACAGCAGTAACCCAATCTGTGCAGCACTAATCTCTCACTGCTCTGCAAGGGCTGGCAGGAATCTATCACTTAACCCCCTTTCAGTGCTGGTTACAGGGAGAGTAGATCAGGAAATCCCATTGCTGACCGTCATTTCCAGCTATGGATTGCTCCTACATTTCAGATGGGCTCCCAGCATCCCAAGCCAGCTGCGTGTAACATTCCTGCTGCTTCTCACAGCAGCTTTTGCAGGCAACAGCTGAGTGAAGTGAGCGAGGCCAGGGCAGAGTGAACAGAAAGGGTTTGGTTTCCTCAGGCGCAGTGATTTCCCACGAGTCCTCCACCATCCTGCACCTGAAGTGTACTGAGTGTGAGTGTTTGGTGCCGTGTGGCTGTTGCCGTTAACCCGAGTCATGCTGCCTGTGGGCTCTGGGGATTTTCTCCTGACAAGTCATGTGGCACAGTCTCTTTCTGGGTTAGCAAGGAGGCCGTGCAGCTTGGCAGTGAACTCTTTCCTCCTCTCTCCCCGAGCGCCTGCCGCTGTCTCTGGAGCGGGTTGCCCAGAGGAGCCGCAGCCGCAGCCGCGCTTTCAGTTTTTCCAGATTGGAAATTCTCTTGCTCTGGTTTCCCCTACTGCTCATACTTTCTTAAGGCTGGCCAGGGGTAGGATTCTGATAGGACACAAAAGCCAAGGACACATGCCCTCTTCTGGATCCAGCTGTGCCACTGGAAGAATATTTAGCTGCTGGGTATTCATGATGTCTCTTTTTCCAGCGGTTCCTGCCCTGTTGGGTCGTCTGGCAGACAAGTTAACGTGATCGGTCTCGATTCACATCCAGCTGGGTAGCAGAAACCTTTTAAATTAGTGGTTTGATTTGATCCAGCTGATTTTTGTGTGGAGTGAGTTGGATTTGCTCCTGTAAACCATTCCAGAGAGAAGGTCAGAGGGGAGCAATGCCAAGGGGTATGGAAGCTGGGACCCCTTGCACTGATACAAGTGCATCTAGAAGATTGCCCAAGCTGTGCATCACTTACATGAGGGGATTTTAACCCTTTTGTCAGGAGACCTTTTATACCTTGGGAAAATGAGTAGTGTGGCAATAATCATGCCACATGCTGCCTCTCAGTTTTTGCATATCTAATGATTAACTTTTCCTCCAGAATGCATCAAAATATCTGACATCCCTGGAGTAAAAGTGTCTGATTCCTTAACTGGGAAGAAAAAATACATGTAATTCAAGCTGTCTCAATTGTTTATTTTACTTTTCATTTTCTGGGAATGGTGAGTGAAAACCTCAACTTTTATATTTCTCTTGGGATAAGTAAGGAGCAGCACCTTATTCAGTCCAGGTGCTGTTACAGCCATCTAATATGCTTCTGCTCTTAGCAGGTAGGAATTGAAGGCTAGACTTGTGATCCAGACTTTCCACTTGGGATTCATGTGTCACTCCCATGTTCAGGGAAGGGGCCTGGAAACTAGGTCTAGTTGTGCAATTAGTGCTAATTGGAGTCTTGTAAATTTTTCTCCTGTACACTGATTTATCATGTATACCTGAAATAATTATTTATTTTTTTTCCCAAATAAATTAACTTGTTTTGCTCTTAAATTGCGAGAGACATGCCAACATTTGAGGTAAGAAAACTGTAGGACAGGGTTTGTCTTTTGTGTTGTTAGGATGAGGCTTAAAATTGTCTGAACTTTGATATCCTCTGCAAAAGACTTGGGAGAGAATTGATTTGCATGGCTTTCAGTGGCTTTCATTGCAGAAAGGAATGGGGGGTTGTTTTCGTTGTAACTTGAAGCTTAAAGTTTGTTGAGTTTCTGGTAGGAAAGGTCAATTCTGTTCTTGCAGGAGTTTCTTTTGGTCACTTACAAGACATGTGGCTCAAGATGGTGCCAGAAGATAAATGATATTCTGAGTGGAAAATCCAACAGAATTGTAAACATACACATATATGGTTGTGTGTGTGTATAAATATGTTTACACTACATATGCATACAAATATATATTTATATTATATGTATAGAATCATAGAATTGTTTTGATTGGAAGAGACCTTGAAGATCCTCACTTCCCACCATTAACCCAGCATTGCCAGGTCACCACTGAATC
>JANHGL010008445.1:0-87242 GCA_024611195.1 Ceyx melanurus
CCTGCTATTCTACCCTCCCCGTGTGGCGTGTCCCCCCCCCCGGCTCCTCCCTCGAGGCATGCCATTCCTCTGACCCAAGCCACCCGGGCCAGTCCAAGGTTAGGAGCCAAGATCACCGTTCCTCCACACACAGGGGAAAAGTCCGTGAGGCGGAGCCTTTGCTGCGATGCTGAAGGACCCGCTGTTACTGCACCTTGGCTTAGGTTTTCAGTCTGACCTTCCCCATGTCACCCATGAGGTGACGGCAGTGATTCCAGGTGACTTGGGTTAGTCTGTCGGGATTCTCTGTACACCCATGTCCTTGACAGTGTTCAGGGCAGGCAAAACCCAGGCATATCACAACTGCAGTTTAATCCCTTGGGCCTGGCAATGTATATATTGCTTCATAGCCCCTGAGAAAGAAATGGAGCTTGTGGTCACTCTGTTAGCATATACTGTAAGGTCACATCATGCCCAGGTTTTCCTCAGATCAAGAAAGAGAAGGTATGGGAAAATGGCCTCTCTGACTGTTTCCCTAGATTACCTTGTGTTCATTAATCCCATGTAATTTCTCTCTGTTTATGTAAATTTATATATGTGTACATGCATATATATGTGTTGATATTAAAGACACCCACATCTGTATATTTATGTGAATAGGTAAGTATATTTCTCTGTGTGTATACATGTATACACAAATATGTGTGTGCTTTTTCACGGAAACTCCTGATAATATATGAAGAGTGAACAAAACTCCTGGAATACCACAATATTTCACAAATGTAGCTTCCACTTTCATTCTTTTTTGAGGAGAACCATGGCATTTTTATTCATTTCTTAAAAGCTACAGTGGAATTGATCATAGACTTGTTTCTCCAAAACTGTCTGCAAACCAATTTTTCAGAGTAAAAAAGTCTTAGAGTAGTTGTGATTTTGTTTTGACTGAATTGGTATTGCTGGAATGGATCTTATTTCTACTTTAATGATGCAGAACAATATCCAGTTTTGGATGAGATAGAAATTCAGACTGTTCTCAGTGAAACTAATTTTGATATTAATATTCTAGCCCTGAAGTTTTTTCCTCTTCAGATTAACAAAAATATAGTCTTGCAATTAAGGAGCATAAATAAATAACATTTTTTCTTGGTTTCCATCCTCTGCAACTTGCTCTTTTTTTTCACCTCTCACCTGTCACTTAATTTCCCTGTGATTTAATTTTCTACCTTTAAAAAGGGATATAATGTTGACCTTTACCCATCCCTTGTGTTTCTCATTTAATTTGCTGACTATCCAGGGAGAACCACTTGGCATTACATGCTTTGGAGTCCCACAGGGATGTTTATTCTATACCATTAGTGATGGTAGTAATAAAAAAATAAAAAATAAAAAAAACTCAAGTCTGCTGATTATTTAAAACATTTTCACATTTACTAGTCATTTTTTTCTTTGGTTTCTTCACTGCTGTTCTGAGAATGTTTGGAACAAAGCATAGGTGAGATCAATCTACCAGTAAAGTACACAAATTGAAATGTAGTTTAAGGAATAAATAAGACTATTAAATTGTTGTCCTTTCAAGAGTTTTACCTGGACTTGGAGAGCTGGGAATCTGGAATTTTAGGAGCCAGATGCTCCTTTTGCTGTCAACATCTTTCTTTCTTTAACAGGAAACAAAGTAAGAAGTTCATTCTTTCCAGCTCTTAATGATGTAAACAGATTTGGTTTCACACAGTTATGCCATAGTTAGCCCTTTATGGATCAAAATTTGTATAAAATATGATTAATTTAAATTTGAAGTCAGCCATTTTTTCCATCACATAACTTGAATTTTGCTGTAGTCATCACATTACATCTTCCATTCCATTCCCATAACTGAACAAAATGTCCTCAATGATATTCTTCAATGATTACAAATGTGGATCAAGTGTGGGATTCAAAAGTTGGTGCTGGTCTTTTTTTCTCTTCATGCCTTTCATGCCAGATCATATTAGATATAAATACAAAGACATAAGAGGAAGTAAAGGCACATGAATAAGAAAAACTGGATATAGAATGGGAAGGAACATCACTGCTGAACTCCACTAGTAACATCAGTCTGTGAAGCCTGTTCTTTATTCAGTTGTTCCTGCTTCCACCAGAAAACTGTGGTACTTTACTGAAAATGTATTTTCAGTACACAAGTGAAATAGGAGATGTACTGTATTTCACAAGGTCTCTTAACCTACCAAAGTACTTGATGATGGATTGATTCAGATTGGTTATTAGGAAGAATTTCTTCACCATGAGGTTGGTGAGAGATTGGAGAAGGTTGCCCAGAGAGGTGGTGGAATCCCCATCCTTGGAAGTTTTTATCCAGGCTGGATGGGGCTCTGAACAACCTGGTATGCTGGGAGGTGTCCCTGACATTGACAGGGGCATTTGAACTAGATTATTTTTAAGGTCCCTTCCAACCCTAACAATTCTATGATTCTATTTCAGCAAGTCAGTGAGTAGTAAGTGGTCAGGATGACCCAAATCCAAGGAAGATTCACTAATCTTTGATTTGAGGAGGAATTTTTTTTTTTTTGAATGGTGAATGGGATATATGCTCTGGAGCTGGGAAGCCAGAAACCTGGAAAACTTTGTATAATTTTATGGTCTTCGTAGGGGAAGATTTAGAAATTCTTATAAGCAGAGGCCTTGGCTGTATAGCTGTTCCAAATTATTGCTGTTTTTCTTTGATTGGATATGGACTTTAGTGTTCATATCAGTTACAGTCCTGTTAGTATATGAGAGGTGCAACCTTGCTAACTAAACAGACCTCTAGTTCAGTATGGTAAGGTAGGATTTCATTACAGCTCTCATGTTGGGCAGTTATGAGACACAGTTCTAAATGGCAGATGCTTTAATGCCTGTGTCAGGGTCTACAGTGACAAATAGTCACCACTGCACAAACACATTTATTTTACTACAAGACGTCTTCCTGGGGAGGAGGTTGTGCCAATCAGAAACCAGAGGCCCATTGCTCTGTTGCTGGCTGGGACAAACATTTTCCATGGTTCTATTCTCAAGGAGGCATTCCTTGTGGGAAGAAAGGTAGTAATATTGACAAATGTCTTCTAGTTGTGATTAGGCAAGAAGTGGGGGACATGAAATGTGACACGAGTACAGGACACATCACGTGGTATACAATAATATTTTTGCCATCACATATTTTTCACACATTTTCACACTAAGGAGTTACAAAACATGATGGCTGTGGTATCCAAACTTCAATCAGAAGTTTAGTAGCTAAACCATAGCTGATAATACTAATTAAAATAAATATTCATTTTAATTCTGCAAGTAAAAGGAACGAAAGGGTGAGTGGAAAGCTAGTTCCTTCATCCAACACTCACATCCCTGCTGTTTGCAAGCAGAAAGAGAGTTTAGTGCTCAGGCTGTGGAAAAATGACTTTTCTGGGGCTCACACAGGATTTTTGCAGAGCCATGAATCTTCATGGAAAGCTGGGATGGTAGTGGCTTGGAAGTGGAAGCTGTGAAGATAATGGGTGCAGACAACTCCCTCCTAAAAAATATCAATGGGATTGTTTAAAACAGGGTATCACAAGGCCATGAAATGATGATGCTGAATGATTGCTTTTTATACATAAATTGCATTCAGCTGTTTCATCATCCACTGCCAAATATTCTTTGGGTTTCCTGGTGCTGTCTTTGACATATGGGTGTGCCAGTCTAATAAGCTGTTTGATTACTGATAGGTAGTGTTGGATGACTGAAATAGTTAAAAAGCTGTAGTCATATGCAGGCATTACTTGGTCTTGACTTATTTCCTAGCATTAATTTAGTCCTCAGTTATTTCATGTGGATTTAAAGTGCAGAAACAAATGAAACGGAAATCTCCTGAGATATTCCTGTTGCCAAAATGTAACTACAATATTGGAAAGCAATCATGTAATAGCCCTATAGAATTCCCTGTTCCTCATGAGATTTTATTTATTTTTTTATTTATTTTTAAATTTTTATTATTTATTTATTTATTTATTTTCTTTGTTGTCTGTAATTTCCTTTTATGTTCAGTATTCTTCTGCTTTTGTGGACAATACATTTAGATCATAATTTTGAAGAAGTGTTGATTTCACCATGATTTGTACTTCAAGGTTTTTTTTCTCTAGAACATATAAAGCTTGTGTCATGTACTTTGTTATGACTTGAGATACTTTGGGTGGGATGCCATCAATATTTTACAGTATATGGTAATTTTGCTTTTGTTGTCCTGTCACATTTTCTGCTTTAGCAGAAATAATTGCTATATCCTAAGCATTCTCCTCCAGGTTCTTCCTTAGGTGCAATGATTAGCTTTGCTGAGTCAGTCTTAGCTTTGAAAACCATGTGTGCACCATCTTAATTTCCATAAATACATTCCTGACCCATTTGAATGTAATGTTCACAGCATCTACTTTGGGTAGTCTGATAAGTGACCATTCACTTCCCAAGCATCAGTCAGATTCCTTTCTCTGTGGAGCTTTTCATAAGTCTTTTGATTGCTATATATCCACAAACCTTGGGCTTTACTGGGATTTACTGAAAACAAAAAAAAGTGGGGGTTATTTGGGTGTTTATTCTTAACAACATTCTCTATTTTCTCCCTCTCTTTTTGTGTTGTAGCAAGAAAAAAACGTTTTCAGATATTTATATTTTTTTATACCACAACACTCATCTTCAAATGTTTACATTACTCATTCTAACTTCTTCTTACCACCTGCACCTGCTTTGGACTGATACTGGTGTATTCTGGGGCTTTTTTGCATCCCCTACAGTCTCCTGCATCTGCAGGCATTTCTAATAATTGAAAGAGGAATGTATTTCTACCTCTTTTTGCTGAGAATGTCCTTAAAGTTTTATCTTCCATCAGATAGAAGGATGAAGTGCTCAAGGTGCCATGCTGCTGTCCATCATACCTATAATCTGTATTTTCTGAAGACCAGTATCACATGCTTCAGTGGAAGATACAGGATGCTCTGAAGAGGTTTCAGTGGAGAAGTTTCTTCCTAATCCCTTCAGTTACAGTGAGCCATGAAACATGAGAGCCTGAATCACCTTCAAACCTAGAAAATACATTCTGTATAATACATCTGGGACTAGAGAAAATGTTAATACAGAATCCCCCTGTACCTTATCTACATGGGATTTCAAAAGGAAAATAGCTGCTGCTTTTGGAAAATAGAAGTCACTGAGATAAAGTCTTCCAGAAAGAAATTTGCTCTGTATTAAATAGCAGTAATGACCTTGAATCCAACATATATTGTATCATGTTGTTATCTGAACCTGTTGCACAGCTGCAAAACTGTTTTAGGCTGTGAAGGTCACTCTTTTATTTGCTGTGTGGCATTTAATGCACATACTTGTGAACAAGGTTGGTTACCTGTGATCTGTACGTGCAAGAGATATAAGTCTATATTGCACTTCTTCACCTTCACTTTTCTGTTCATTTCACATAATTTTACTCAATAATATTTGTATGTTTCTATACTAAAATGTACTTGCTTTGAGATTCCTGAAGGCTCAGAAATGTATTCTTAAGTACACGGGCATCTATATGTTTTAACATGGTCTCTTGAACATTCTGTTGGTCTGTGGTACAAAGAAAATATTTTGATATGTTCATACATAGTAGCCTGGTTGCATTCTGCTCAATGGGAGCTGCTTACTTTGCTTTCTAAAAACATCAATGTTTAAATGACTAATTACAGATTATAAATAGAATTTTATGAGACTACAATTAATAGTAAGTTTTGGTTTTTTTTAGAACTACTGCCTTCAGCGTGGGACAGCCATAGAGGAAAAGCACTAGCTTTTCAGTAACATCTGCAGGTGGTTTCTGAAACTGGATGGTATATGAAAAGTGAGGAGTTAAAACCAAATTCGTTCAAGCATGGCATTTACCAGTTCATGTAACTGCACTTTATCTTTCTTTTCCTTCAGAAGTGATTACTTGCAGCTATGTTAATTACCAAGTTGCAAATTCAGTAGTGATCAGAGTTAATGAGAGAAGTTGTGCTCACAGCAGGGAGGCAGTCTTCTGGGTACAAAACTAATCACAGATTACTTTCTTCTTGTATTCACATTGCTGTCACCAGTAAACCATGTCTGGCTTGGAGAAATCAGAAACTGCTGAATTAAGTAAAAGATATTCAAGACACAATTTGAATCCAACTTTTAGTACAGTGGAGAAAAATGTCACAAAAAAATATATAATATGTGAGAATTTCCCTAGTGGGTTGGCCCAGTAGTACAGCTAGCAGAATATTCTGATTATTCAGAGAGTGCATATGAGCCTGACCACTTCTGGTCATCCATTCCCTTTGTATTTCCACTGTATCAAGAACTCTCTGACCTGGGATATTATAGGGCACATCCTTGCCTAGTTCTGTTAGGATCTGTTTACAGACATGTTGCCCATGAATTTGTCTAATCCCTTTCTGAACAACCCAATAGTGTCTCACCTCCCAAAGTATTTTTTGTAATTACTCACATCTGATAGTACTTGCAGGATCAGGTCCCAAAGGACAGGCCAGTGAAGGGAAACCCAGATAGCTAATCCTCCTCAGACTAACCATGAGAAGGGTCTTGGAGCTGCCAAGAGACATCAGGAAATGCATAGGTTAGCACATGTCAATTAACAGTAATGTCATCAAGGACCTGATTCCACATGGGACTTGTTGTGTGCCTATGCACCACTTTGGCTGCCTAAATTCACAATGTAGATGTCCAGACATTACTGCAAAACTTCAGAGATGTCTGAAAAGTGTGTCATGTTTTTCTTCAGTAAATTTCCAGAGGTATCTAAACATCATCTTCTAGAGATATGCAGAAATTCTTCACTGCTGGCATAGCAAAGAAGCTAGGTGCATTATTTTTAACATAATTCTGCCTGCCATTGATAAGACCTGGAATAGACAGACTCAGAACAAACTTTCTAGATTGAACACAGAACACAGCTTAACTAGGGGCATTTTATGTAGCAGTTCAGGATTTACTAGAAAGTCATTCTTCTTGTCAAGACTGTAACTACCTTAGTGAAACTACAAGATAAATGGCAATCTTGACAGAGCAAGACCCTGAGTAACTTGATCAAACTTTAAAGTTGGCCCTGGGCTTGATGACCTCCACAGGTCCTTTCTAGTCTAAATTACTCTCATATTCTCCTCTAAAGCTGAGGGAGACCAATCATAAACAAGATAGAAAAAAAAAAAAAAGAAGACAGAACTAAATCTGGGAAAGAAAGACTAGCATAGACATGTTAGGACAACATCAGAAAGGCAAAGGACAAAGCAAGAAATCATTATCAAAAGACATAAAGAACTATGGGAGTCTGAACAGAGAGAAAGCCACTAAGAGATGATGCTGTGCTTAATGCCTCTGTCAATTCAAATTGCAATTAAAAGCTGAGTTGCATTTAGTTGGTTAACTAAATTATTGGCACTAGTAACAAAAGGAGGAGGAGTCAGGATGGGACAGGAAAACTGAGGTAAAGTAACTAGATTAATTTATGTGTTAAAACTAGTTTTGCCTCAGTGTACTTAAGAGAATTGGCTGCACTGATCTCAGTGACATTTCCTGATATCTTTGAGTTACCTTTGGGGGATGAGAGAGATGGCAGAAGGGTATAGATAGACATATGTAATGCATATTCTTTAACAGAAGGAAAGAGGGAGTTGTAGATGAGGAGCTCAACCAAAATTTCTGTGAAAACACTGGAAAATGATGCAATATTTGTGTGCACCTGGTAGAATACAGAGGGCCCACATGAAGTAGTCTCGTTCCTGTTAAAAAAAACCTTGAAGACTAAGCTGTGACAAATCAAGTTATTGTTGTGCCATTATAGGAGAATATTTCTTGTAGTTTATGGGATAAGCAAAAGTAATTTCCTTGATTTTAATTTTTCTTTTATACAGTTTCACATGACATCCTCATATAAAGACTAGGAAAATGAAACTCCTATGGGTATTCAACTCATTGGAAACTCATAGAAGAACTCTCCACAGTGAGGGACTTCTCAGGGTTCTCCTCTGAGAACTCATGTTTTAATTAATAACTTGGATGATGGAATAGAGAATATGACCATTGAGTTTATATACAGATAACATGGAGGTTGTATGAAATATCATCTTGTTGGAAGACATGATTAGATTTCAAACTGATTGTGATGAATCAGAAATAGAGTCTTTAATAGGTTTCAATATGACAACAAGGGCACAAATGAGCACTTAGGTAAGGCAGGTCACTGCAGAAATATAGACTAACCAGGTAGATAGTAATTGCATACAAGAAGGAAACTGATGATTACAATGAATAAGATGAACATATATCATGCTATTGATAAAAAACCCCACACCACACTAGGACATACAGCAGGAAGGAGGGACATGAGGAAGTTGTTCCATCCTATTCTAGGCTGATAAGACTTCAGCTGCAATACTGTGCCCATTTTCAGGCACTCATCTCAAAACAGATACAGATGGCACAGCTAGAGGAAACAGAATGGAAACAAGAATGATGAGAGGCTTAAAAACATTGAGAAAATGAATGAATGTAGTGGAGAATAGCAAAGTTAAAAGTATTGTCAGTGATCAAGCAAACAGTAACCAGTTTCTGCAAAAAAGGAACAGTGTAAACTGATGCTGGTGATAATGTGGGTAGAAAAAAAACTGAGAAGAATTAAGGACAGAAAAAGAAAGGCAGTCCAGGTATAGAGGTCTTGAAGGGAGGGGGGAGATCCAGCCAGGCTCCTGGAATATTTTTTAATACTGTACATGAGTGTTTGAGCAGCTGCCTTCCACATTTCATGTGAGAGCCTGCCCCCTTCAGGCTACATCCCTTTCTGAATGAATATATGAATATTCTTGAAAGTGGCACTCCTGGGACAAGACAGCACACATGCAATTCCCTAGGAGCCTTAGCCTGGGAATAAGCCTATCTGCCTGAGATGTGATAAACAAGGATAAACAGATTCCTCTTCTGAATCAAGCAGTGGATGAGAGTACATCAGTGTTTCCTACGTGTTGAGTCCTTAAAATATATACTCCTGGATTCTTTTCAGAAGGAGAAATCAGAGTTGGCAATTTCAGTTGAATTAGACAACATCTAAATCATAATTAGATGATGATTTCCTTACCAGCAGGTGCAGCACTAATAGAGCTGTGTGATGTACACTTTACCGGTTTTTACCTGCATCATCAGTGCTTTTTGTCTTCTAAGTCCCATTAATAATTTCTATGAGTACCTTTGTTAAGTGGCTGCTTTTCTATGCGCTTTGAGTTTGGGCACTTGTCAGCTAAGGATTCTGATGAACAGTTCAAGAGTTAAGCTCTGTGACACTTAAACACCCTTGTGATTCTCTACCACAAGCCAGCTCCTATTGTACATCATCACTCCTTTCTCAATGCCTCTTTCTTTGACCTTCAGAAAAAAAACAAACATAAACCAAAAAATCCACCTCAGGACTTCACACACAAAAGAGCCCTGTGGAATATGGAGTGGGTTGTAATCTGCCTGATGTGTGTACTGCAGAGTTCCAGTGCCCAGAGCCACCAGTGTTCCTGGTTTACAGCCAAGCAGCAGAGGCGCTCCTGTTTGGAAAGGCTCGTGTGCAGGAGGTGGCACTGACTGCCCTGTGATCTCACTGCTGCCTTGTGAACAGGACTGGGCTGAGTGTCTGGGTTATTTTGATGATGTTGGCCTCAACTGCTTCCACTGGCTCACTTCCTCCCAGAGGCAGGGGTTTGGATTACCCAGCAGTGCCAGCAGACCCTCCTTGCCAGTCATGGGATACTTCTTTGGCATGGAAACACATCTGAATAGTGTGCAAGCTGTGTTCAACACAAGGCTAGCCTCTGATGAAATAGAAAGCCTAAAATAATTTTTGCAGTCCTTCAAGATCTACATATAGTATTTCTGTAGTATATACACTCTTGATTTCCTAAATGTGATTATATAGATCATGAAGAATTGCTTTAATTCTTTTTCCAGTTGATTTTTAAATCTCTTAGAAATAAAATGACAAAGATTTTTCTCTCAGATTTTCTTCTTTTTACTAAATTCATCAAAATACTGAACTCTAACTTAGGTTTGGGATTTCTTAGTTGGAAAAAACACATCATATAATGTTGCATATCACTGGAATAGAGTAGTTCTACACTTAGTTAACACACTAGCACTGTGTGGCAGTGATACTGTCCATAGTGATTCTTGACAATCTACTGGCCATTTGTTTGTTTTGGGATGATGTTGGTGGGAGAAAGAAATTATTATTTTCAGAGTATAACATATATATACACTATAATATATATAATACAGTGTGCAAAGGCATTTTAGGAGAAATGGCTTTCAGCAAGCCCAGTGCTTCCAATAGAGAGGACACAGAAATGTCAGGAAAAAAGTCTTAATAGACTTTTTTTTTTCCAATACACAGATATTAAGTGATTTGTTTCAGACATGCAAAGTTTGTGAAAACTTGGACCTCAGCACAGCTTTTCTCCCACGCTAGCACAGGTCTATCTTTCTCTGACTGCCAGTTGGCTCTGGTAGTGATGTCAGGGATCCTTTCTGGTTTCAGAGCAAGCTGAGGAGAGGAATGCCTGTCTCATTAAATTTTGTACAGAGTTAGAATAGCTGGCACAATTGATCTCCATTAACCAGCAACCTGATATGTCTCCAAAACTTGCTTAGGAGTGCCACTAAAGGACGAGAAGAACTGGAAGGGCAAAAATGAGAAAATCAATAAGTGATTCATGTAACTGCCTCTTAAGCATTCAGTCACATTCTTAGTATATTCCATAGACATGTTCTTATAATAATGGCCACCCCACTAGAAGTAGGCATATTTTGGAGGAATTGCAATAATATGGCATTATTAGACCATTTTTTATCAAAGTACCTGTTTTACATGGCTGTTTTATCAGGACAGCTCAGTGTTTTGCTCACACAACCTGTAACTATTAAAAAGTCAATATTTTCAAATTCCCATTCTGAAAGAGAGAAAAAGAGAAGACAAAAAGGAGAGAACTGTGTAAAAACATCTTGAATCATGAAGAAGATCTTAAACTTTGTAAGTTTAAGGCTCTATTAATATCAATTAAATGCTTCTTGGTGATGTAAGCAGCAAAGATGAGTTGCTGACAATGATGACAACGCTAGCTCTGAATTTTCTTGTTTATCCTTAGCAGAGGAAGGTTCAGAATAAAATCCCACATATGTCAGTCAGCTTTGGGAACATTTTCTGGGAGTGCCCTGTGTCTTGCAGCACCAAGCTGAAAGAAAGATTGTGTGCACTGTTCCAGATACATTCTGTGTGTTCTAGGACATGCTTCTTGCTCATCAGGCTTCATGGAATGCAACTGTGAATGGTAGAGCTTTAGCTGAATATTAGGTTTCCATCATCCAAGTATTATTTTATAGCATTCAGAACTCCATCTCCTGCAAAATATTTTGGGAACATCCTTGTAAAACTTCCTTCAGCTCATTAGTGACTGTAAAGGGTGTTGGAATGGTTATTAATGATTACAGTGGATAGCTGGGTGCAGCTGTCATCCTGCAAAAAGAACACCCTGGTAACACCAATCAACAAGCAGAGTAAGATGATCCAAATATAACTGAAACCTCTAAATCTTGGCTTCCAGATGAAATACAGAGGCACAGCTTTATCACAGTTTTTCCTAATGATGTGCAATCTGTGAAATGTATCATATGTGTTGTCATTCAGTGCTGAAAAGCCATTGATTTTCAATTTTCTTTACATAGTGGAAACTAAGAAAGGTCCTACATAATAAAGGAGCTGTAAGAATAAATAATTAAAATAAGTAATTAGTTCAGCATCATTTAGGAAACATTCCTGGGAGAAGAGAATCACCATAAAATATCAAACATCATATCCATCTTGTTATCTTTAGCTGACACTGAATGATGACCAGTGCTATCACCTACATTGGAATTTATTATAGCAATAGGGGGAAGTTCTGGGTAGGAAGTCAGTTTACTCTCACAACTACCCCCCAGTTCAGCTCTGAGATCAGCACAAATGCAGGGTTGCACTTGTCTCACATCTCATAACCACAGCCACACACAGGGCAGAAAATGTATTCTGGGCAAGAGCCAGTGCAAACATGCAGCTGACATTCCATGATGTCATCTGGAAATCAACTCATAAGGAAAGGGATAGAGAGGGGGTTTGAAGACAAGAACACACCTTACCTGAGGATGATGTATGCCTGTAGATCACGCCAGCAGTATCTCAACTCAGATGATCCATACTACAGTTTGGAATTTCTTCCAATATAGTCACATATAGACAATCAATACTCTATTAGAAAACAGAACATAGCATGGAGAATGATGCTGGGAGGACTTCTCTTTTCACTACCATACATTAAGCCATGACACAACAGTCATGGAAAAGTGGTGAAACAATGGGTCAACTTTTGATATATTTTTCTGACTCATTTTCTTAAAATCAAGCCCACCAAAGATATGCCCAACACTCCATGTCCATGGGTTGCAGTTACAGTCTACTGCACTCACTGCATTGCACATATTGCAGCACTGAATGGGCTCGTAGCTTTATGATGAAACCCCCAAAATTCATTATTACCATATGTATATCCCCTAAACCAGAGATCTAATTGGATAATTTTCATAGTTCTTAAATTTTAATCTATTTTTATTGTTTATTTCCACGCATAAATGATGATCTTGTGCAATGCTTAATCTACATGCAATACATACTCTAAAACAGGTACTTTTCAACTTTCATTTTAATTTGCTGTCAAAATATTTTCAGAAAAAATAAAATCTTCTGCTCACAGACCTCACAGGGCTTTGTGTACTGACTATCTGCAAATTTGTGTCCACGTCTAGGAGGCCGTGAAATTGCTCTATGCAACCAGGGAAGCCACTGTCATGTCACCTCAGTATGAAATATGATCAATTCATCTTTGCTGCTTTGTCTTAGTTACTGCATATGAGCATACTGTGTACTGCAGCAGTACACAGAGGGTATTACACAGATAAATACACATCATTAATCTTTTATATAAGGTTATGAAATTAAATTACTGAATATCTCCATGTATACAATAAAAACGCAAGTCTGAATACACAATCAACACCTTCAAACAGCATAAGGAAGTGCTTTAAATTCAACATGAATGTCATATTCCAATGTCTTTCCATTATTTTGTGAATAGAACAGATCAGTTTTTGAAGGCAATGCCAGTAGCCTCTTCTAAAGATACCCAACAGAACTGGCTATAAATATTTATATAGAAAGAAAGCTTCTTCTATGTATGGAGATATATCAGTCTCTATAGAAACTGCCTGAATAACTTAATATGCCCTAATTTCAATACAATTGTAATCACCCTATAAAATTTGTGTATTCTCCAGTTCTTATTCATTCACTTTTTAATTTTAGAGTACACTCTTGTTATTTTAGTAGCACCAAGATTATGTAGAAAATTGACTGGTAACATTAAAAATGAAAATGGTGTGCTGCTTTATTCATTTATATCTGTTTTCTTAAAATAGCAATTGGACAAATTCTGCATGCTTACAGTTCTCCAGTTCTGTCAGTATCACCACCACAGGAGTCCCTGAAGGAGGGAAGGAGGACTGGAAGACAAGAAACTAGATGGAAATTATTTGTTCACAACAGAACAGAGGTCTGGGGGAATACACAGATTCACCCCATCCCTGTAAATCATTGGCAGGCTCATGAGAAGGTCAGTGAACTACTCTTGTATTTATACTGAAAAACAGTTCTTGGAAAGACTTATTTGGAGATACATTTTCCCTGACCATGTGTCTTATAAGTTGTGGACAATTTACGTTGAATATTGGCTTTTACTCTAAAGACAATACAAATTTTGTCAAGGTAGAATGTATCAGCTCACACCAAATTGTACAATAAACTGCTGGAATTGCTTTTCAGTGTTTTTCTTTCCTCTACAGAAAGGAATCAGATTTTCTAGTCTCTAAGTTGTTAGATGAGTATGCTACTGAAACGGAGTGTTCAGTCACAGGCAGGTCCCCTAAAGGAGGATGTAGGAGTCTTTGTTAAGTATTTTATTTATAAAACAGAAAACACTTAAGCACAGTTGGAATTTCTGCAGTTCATCTGTAAATTGCCTAAGGCTTCTTAGCTTTTTCCTCCAATCAAAAGAGGAACGACACACATACAGATATTCCATCAATGTGGATAAAAGATTATACAAGATTATGACTCTATAATGTCAATTTATCACAGTAATGCTACCAAGTACAAATACAAATCATGAAAAACATCTGTAAGCCTCTATAAGCAATTTGTCAGAATACTTTAAAGTACATGTATAATAAATGAAGAACACATGTTTCATAGGAACCAAATGAAACCAGAGCTGTACCGAATGCTTTGCCAGAGACTTGAACAGCTGTGGACATCACCTCTCTCTCCCTCTATCCAGCTTTAAAAGGCATTGTTTTCTTTCTAGCTTGACAGGTGATGTTTACAATACTGTCAGTCTTCCTGAAAGACAGATTACCTAAAATATCTCTGCAGACCATTTCCATCTCCTTAAATGCTGTCTTTTGATTTTCATTTCAGATATTTGGCACTTCCTGCTAAATTACAAAGCATCCTCACTGCACCATCCTTGCCAGCTTCTAAAAAGCCATCAAACACCTACCATCATTTACTTTTGAAGAAGTATCAGGTTATACACTGTACAGAATTTTCTGCCTGGCAGCTACAGCTGAAAGGTGGAAAGTTTTCTTCACTTACTGTTCTGTTCAGAGTGTGTGCACACGAACGCACCCACACTCAAACATCTCTGGGGGTCCTGAAGAGGTTTGTCTCACTTCCCTGAGCTTGATGCCTCAATGAGGCTGTGGATTTCTTCTGTCTAAACAGAATACAAGATGGCAACTCCCAGGTCTCTTTGCCATTACATTTTGCATCTCAGACGAAGGTCACAGCTTTAGTATGATGATACATTTTTTTACACAGAGAAAAACTTAGCAATGAACCCTTCTCCCCAATAATATCAACTGAATACTGTCACTTCTATGTAAAACCAGGGCACACAGTTCCATTTTCTCTACCAGTTTTTGCTTTGCTTCTCAGATAAGAGCTTCCTGCTTCTCTCATTCCTGTTTCAGATCTACTTCTGATAATGACAATCAGTGGGAGTAGATGATGTTTTATAAAATCTCCAAATATTAGTTCTTTTCAGCGTCTACAGTGATTTGTCAAACCCAAGTGAGAAGTAACAACTTTTTACTTGACAGCACTGTTATAAACTGAATTCTGAATAAACTTCCAAAATGCTAAACAGTCTTATATTCAAGAACTGTGAATGAATTATACAAATTTTACTACTTAAGTCAATCTATATGTATTGTAATAGGTAATAAATGCATAATTTTACTTTATCTGCTTAAAAAAGAGGTATGTAAAATACTTTCTTCAGCAGTGAACATATGCAATCGCCATTGTGTATTTAAAAAAACAACCCACTGATTTTAAGATAGCTTAAAAAGCCCCAAGTGTCCCTGAAGAGCTACTGTGTGCTGTGTAAAAGCTGAATAATCCTCCTCATGTCAGAAGGTGACTCTTCAGCTGTTCAGGATCATGAGCTGAAATGCTCCCACTCGTAAAAAAAGATTCAAAACACAAGAACATACAGTTAGGTAAAGATCACTATGATGGTAATGGAATTAATCTTCAAGAGCTGACAATATTGAAATCAATCTAGCAAGAATTATTCAAGGAACTGTAGCTTTTACTTAAAACCAAAACACAAAAATCCACAGCAAATTCACACCATAATAAGTTCAATGGGAATATGAAATTCTTACATCATATTTGGCTCATTTTTCTTTTGTTATAAAGATAACTGGAAAAGGGGGGAATATGTTAAAACACACTTTCTATTTAAATGCATAGTGAATGCAGTATTTATATAACACCAGAAGTGCAGGCTGTGCAAAAGTACTCCGAATCAATATTGTTCAGTGATCTGAATAAAATAACATATTTGTGAAGGCACCTTGATAGAAGGAAAGATGTTTCAATCATCTCTTTGTTTTAAATCATCAAAATAGGGGAGTTCACTTTGGCCCCTGTGCTTAGAAAAATATGACTTTGACTTTCAAAATCTCAGTATCTTTAATATTCAGTCTTAGCATTTACATGGTAGTTTCTTCCCATTCAAGCTCCACATCACCTACAAAAGAAAAAGACACATTACATTAACCTATCTTGTAAACAAATAGCCACTAATAGCAGGTAACTGTTTTGTCTGAATTTTAAAAGTTCTTGCAGAGAAAAAAGTGGAAAGCCTGAGCAAACACTATGACTCTAACAGAGACAAAAGAGCAGCAAAATGCTAGAAATTTACACTTCTGACGTCAAAAAATGCATGTCAAAACATTTTTTTCTGCTTCTTAGTCTGGACAAGTTGATGCACCTGCTATGAAAAAACAGTTTTGAGACAATCTGTCTCTCCTTACCTTCCATGGCATCCAGAGAGTCCATCTTTTGCAGTGCTGAATAATTTACAAAACATATGGGCTGACTACTTCCCTTGCTTGTCAACAGATCCAAAACACACTGATGTAAAAAAATATATTGTGCCTGTAAGATGTGAATTTAAATACAATTGATTAGAAGAAAAATGTATTCCTAATACCAAAAGTTATTTATTTTAATATAACATCTAGTTGTTCTCAAAGTTACTGCAGTTTAACCCTTCAGTCTCAATACTTCAATGACTATAACATATATGCCTGATCTGTTTATGTCATAATGTGTTAAAGTTTGTCAAAACCTGTTAATCTTTACACCCAGTAGGACAGATTAAATTAGACTAATAATAACTGAGAATAACAGGCTGTTCCACAACTTTCTGTAAAAGTTGCTTCTATGAAAAGATAGTGTTACTTTTTGTCAATAGATTCAGACTGAAGAAACTGAACCACAGGAATATAATGTTTAGATAAGAATTTTTTTCCTCTCTCTAGCACAGAGAAAACCAGCAGGGTGCACTCAAATGCAAAAGTTAAAGTAAATAAAAATCTACGTGTTCTACGATCATAGGCCATTGCTAAGAGCAAAAAAAACCCATTCTTTTTTGTGATATTTTTGACCTGTAGCATCATTTTTAGCAGACCATAATGCAGAGACCGGGCAACTAAAGTTAATTATATACTTTTGAGGGCATAAAGTAACTCTGGGTAATGATGAAAAGAGAAAACCAAAATATAACAATGTAAAAATGAAATAAAGAATGAAAAAAAATATTTGAACCAGATAAAAATTAAGCAGGTTAAGTATATCTTCAATAGGAGAACTACTGTGTACATTGATGCAGAAAACTGGAGAACTACTGTGTACATTGATGCAGAAAACTATCACTGGAGTTTCACTGGAGTTTAGATTGGTTATTCCAATTCAGAAGGCAGGTTTTGACAACTCCATAATCTCTTGCATTCACACAGATACTTGTGAGCACGTAGCAATGAAAACTTTCTGGCTTTGCCAGGTGACAGTACTTGACAGTACCCAAGCTCTGCTTAATTCCCTAATATTGGTATGATTTCAATTACCTGGTACTCTGCCTGGTGGCCTGTTCATTACTGAGGCCTGTCCTTGGTCTATATGTAAAATGCATAACCTAAATGTTAGTGAACTTTTTTATTCTTTCTCCCACTTCCAATCTTAAAAAGACTTCAAAATAATTAAGAATGTAATTAATGGGGAAAATAACTTATCACGCATACATTCCCTGGGTATCTTGCTTAAAAGATTTTTCAAAAGGAAAAATTTAAAGCAATTGGTCATCAGACAGCACCTTGTAAGAAACAGAATGACAGGCTATCACCAGAAGGTTGCACAAACTCTTCTAAAGTGCAGTTGAAGAGAGGTTAAACATGCTTTGTTTGTTCTGACACAGTTTTTTATAATATCCTGACATGATATAGAACAGCAGAAATGCATTCCTAATGGAACATGTCTCCTTACATTAAAATCAGTTTAAATCTATCAGTCATGTGGAAGTTCATCTTGAAACCTCTCACCCGTACAGAGAAGTTGGTAAGTCATTCTGTAGACTCAAAGGCTTCAGGCAGCAGCCTTGGGTTAGATCTGGCCTGTGGGAGGCTTATGTCAGAGTTGGATTTCCATTCCACTGGGCATTTAGGATCAGCTTTAAATCCTGCCATTACTCCTTTACATATACCCAGATCTCCAGATACCGTAGAGGTCTTCCTTACCAGCAAGGTGATCACTAACTTACATCTGTACTCAATAAGTCTGCCAGAAATACACTTTTTTGAACCCCAAACCACCATTGCCTTGATTTTGCAAACTCTGAAGTCTGTGCTTAATTCTATCCATATATGTTATTTTATCTGAAGCAATTAAAAAAGAATCAAAAAATCATTAATGATGCCAAACAAATTAATATTTAAAGTTTGGAGAACTATGCTATATATGCATACACACAAAAAAAATACAGTTAAGTAGTAAATAAAGTAAAATCAACTAGTGTGTGAGCAAATCCATTGTTTCTTTAACTTCTGTTCTTCAACCAAAACTTGACATTAATTTTCTCAGAGTATGAGACATTATGATTTAGGTTCTCAGACCTCTTTTCAGTACTTGTCAAGACTTTGCTGGACAAATATATTTCAATAAATACAAACCATACAATTGCAATATGCAAATAAAAACAGAAGCACAATTTGGTAGAAAATGTATTAGACAGCTGATTGCTACAAGCTGTCTAGGGTTGTTGTGTAGGATATCAGATGATCAGTTGATTAACTTTATAACAACAGGAAAACAGAATAGATAAATACATAAATCTTACCAGATTCTGTACCATACACATTCTTTCACTTCTTAACTCAGCTACAAGTCCATAGATATCCACAAAATCATGATCATTTACATGTTGAGTTAAATGGTCAAGTGCAATATAAACACCTGTTCTTCCAACACCAGCACTGCAAACAATAGATATTTTTATGGATTTTTTTTTTAGAAGAAAATATTTTCTTTGAATATTCTGGCTAAGTTAAGTTTATTTGTGAAGAGAAAAATGTGGAAAAAATGAAATATGTTTAGTATTTACTTTTGTGCATGTGTGAGTCTCCTTGCTGAAAGGGATCAAGCAAAATCTGGATTCGAACCATGTTCTGCTTTTGATTTTACAAGGAGATGCATTGGACGAGGGAGATATTATTAAACCAAACCTGTATAAGTGAAAAATTTGCCTTACAGCCTTTCTGTGATTTTTCTAGAGCTCACTAATTCAAAGAAAAAAAAATAAATCACAAGAGTTTTGGAAATCACACCTGGATTATGTGATGTATTTCATATTTGAGACAAAACAACATATTTAAAACAATATACTTTTAAAAGAAGGATGAGTGTGCAAGACATGCTGGTAGTTAGTGTATTTAAAGGTTTGAAAATGAATGGGATTTTCTCAAAGTCACTATCAGACTTCTCTGCAACTGGTATAATAAATATAGAGTATATCACTGCAGATTAACAGGAAATGTACAGCAAAACTCTCTTGAATCTGTAAGATCTAATAAGCAGAAAGTAATGAATGAGTTTTCTGGATATAAGAACACACTGTTCATTTATAACCATCAGGCTTTTGAGCACAGGTGGTGTATCAGGCCTGTGTTGGCCCCTTCACATATCTGTGTTGTGAAAAGGAGACAGGATTCATTGCAGTGGTATGATTCATTGCCCCAGATAATTTTCAAAATTTGAAGCCCATGTAGTTCTTTCCTGTAATAGTCTCTCTGGTCCCTTTAGTAAAGGAAAATGTCAGACTTTCAGTGACAATGACATCAAATAAAATGAGGCTTTATCACCCATTATAGGTGGCACCTATAAGGACACTGAGGACAAATGAAAAAGAACTCTCACACATGATAAACTGGATAGTTAGGGAAGAGGTCTGTGGCTCCAAATCTATCTTTTCCTTTTACAATTTCAGGCTCACACAGAGTGAGAATGAGGCAAAGAATCAGTTGCAGACCTCTGATTTCAGATCGTTATTTTGGAGTGTGCTCACTCATTCAGTGGGAACATTAACCTGTATATAAAATGCAGACACACTCACCACTTTCCTGAAGACTCAGCTTTCCCCACACACTTACTCTTTGAAATAGCAGTTTAAGTGTGTTGATTATTAAATCAATGGGAACTACGACAGCTGAACACCTCAAACCACCAGACCATTTATTTAAGAGTCTAAACATAGATTTTAGCTGTTTACAGGCATCCAAGATTGAAATCTGGCATATGTAAGCTCTCATTCTTATTTGTCATTCTCTGTGGCTCCCAAATAGTTTCTTCCTTTAGAAATTACATGTGCATTTAAAATATATTTTATAATATTTATTCCTAAGAAGAGCTATAATCATAATAGAATTAAATTCAATGTGTCCTTTTCTATTCTTCTTATGATAAAGAGGAGAGGTGAAATGAATCCAGCAGTACCTTATGGTAATTGTTAGATTTCTACGAATGGAACAGCAGACATTTTGGCACTTTACCTCCTAGAAAGAACTAAGGAGCACTGCTAGAGTAACCTTCACTGCTGTCCATACTAGAACCATACCTATGCACTCAGTTTTCATTCTTCTCCTGGCAACTTCACTGAGCATTAATAAGCACTTTAAACTCTAAGGTACTCAGTGATGATTTGGTGACTGTGCCTACCTGCAGTGAACCACCATTGGTGTGTTATCATGTGCTCGACTTGCACGGATAAGTTTCACAAAATGGATAATTGGTGCAGTAGTTTCAGGGACTCCATGTTCTGGCCAAGAAGTAAAGTTACACTGACGCACCATCATGCAGTCTCCATGCTGAAAAATAGTAAAATAAGGCAGGTTTCCAAGAAGAAATGTGACAGTTAAGATCCAGTTAAGATCCATGTAACCTTCTCAACAATTTCATGTAAAAAAGGAAATCAAAATAGCATAAGAAGATGTATTTTTAACAAGGGATAATTTGTTGTGCTCAGATCTTATTGAAGTTTTTTTGAGAGATAGTATCAAGTCTGTTTTTCAGGAAGTATTAATGACTTCCACAGTCACTCTCTATTTGACTTCTGTTACTCTCTCAATGTAATTTGTGCATTACAGATTAGTTTCTATAGCTCAGTTAGAAGTTTAGTGAACTGGGATGACAAATTTGTGTAGGAAAAAGCAACCATTCTAAGACTGTTCTAATGTAGTGAAGGCAAACACACATATACTGGTAAACATAGATACATGCTCTAACTGTATGATGCCCTCTCAATCAGATCAGCAACAATAGTAGCTCAAAGAAAAGGTTATGATCTGGTACCTAAATTAATTATGAAGGAAGTAAGAAAAAAACACACAGGATCATGCCTGTCTAGACCAATATCCTGTCCCCAACAACAGTCAAGAAAAAATCTTAGGGAAAATGATAAAACACGACAGCAGAGACAACTGAGGTGTCCAAAAGAAGATCCTTTCCATTCTTAATAGTTTGTGACCTGTGAACTGCCTCAGTCACGGATGGTATCTTGAAATTTAATAGTGCTTGTCAGAATTTTCTTCTAGCAATTTATCCAGATTTTATGAAACCATGTAAGTTTTTAGCATTTACAGTAATTTACAGCAAGGACTACCACAGTTTAATTAGCTGTTGTGTAATGAACCGGCTCCTCCTTCATTTATTTTGAGCCAACCACTTGCTATTTCCATACTGAAAGAAACAATGAACAACTTTGAGCAGTTATGTGTAGCAACTACCTTGGATCTATATTTTTAAAACTGATCAATGGGAGAAGAAAAGAAAAGTGGCTTTGCAGCTAATATGGCAGTAAGTGTGAATGATTTGCCTCATGTACTTTTCACTTCCACTGTAAAAAAGAATTCATCCATTTGTAAATGGAAGATAAATCAGTCTTATAACCAGAAATATGGCATATTTATTGACATGTTTATGAAGGACATAGCTCCTAGTGGAGGGTAGTTCAGCAACGAAAGAAGGATTGCTTAGTGCAGGTTGTGTTTTCTTTTCAGCCTTGCACTGGTTAAAGCAGCTGAATTTCCACTTTGCTGGCATAATATTTACTTTAAATAGTCCCCTTTCCAGTCTTTCTTACTCTTTCTAATATTTTAGCTGATAAAAAGTGTATCTTCCCTCATTTATTTTAAAAAGTTCAATTATCCTGTGCTATGTGCATAACAGAACCTTACGGAGACACCACTGAGACAATCCCCTAAGTGCTGTGTTAGTTTTGTCACATGCACATGCCACAGGATGCATGGATTTGGATAGAGGAGTTCAGGTCCTAGGATCTGGCTGCACCACACACAACCCAGGCCAATGCTGGGTGTGCAAAGACAGCTGACTTCATCATGGAGCATTATGCCCACATTTCTTCCTGAACCTACCTGCTGGTCCAATTTAATGTTCTTCCAGAGTGGAAACTATAGTTTTTTCCAGAGTGGAAACTATAGTATAGATGTTCATGACAAGGATGAACATCTATGCTGTACCCTCCATCCCCCTTCCCAGCACAAAGAGTGGGAGTAATACTGATGATTCTCATTTATATTGGGTGAATCTCCTGGGGGTGGAGGCCAATCCTGCTGGTGGTACAATGCAAAACAGCTGCACTGCACCAGAGAATCTTGCCCTTTAATCTGAGAGGGACACATTCAAAGGGATTTGTCTGATCCCACAATGGTTAGGATTATTCCTTTCTAGAAGAGACAACTGAGGTGTCCAAATAGAAACTTCACCTCCCACCAGACCAGAGGTTCAGTAACCTTGATAGGCCCTTCATAGCGTGTTGGACAAATATCTGAGCTCTTGGTGACAGAACCTGGAAGAAACTCTCAAAAAAGAAAACAAACAAAACCAAACAGGAATGAAAACAAAATGCAGGAAAATCAGGAAGTATAGTGCATACACATTATAAAACTAAAAGAATACTGAGGAGTAGTTGTCTAGGAGGAAGCACATCTGTTCATGTTCTTTGATGTGCTGTATGAGTTTCATTCAATCAATTCTAGCTTACCCTTTCAATTTTCAGATCTCTGATGGTCCAGTCTATTTGAATATCTTCCACCAATTTAGTAATTACTATATCCCCAAACACAGTCACTGGTTTATTATCTTCTGGCCAGTACTGATGACATCTTATCTGAAGGGAGATGATTACTAATTAATAATGATTATAGTATAATCTTGACAGATACATGTAGAATTTCCAATTATATCAAATGCTGTTAATTGGTACACTGGTAACTTACCCGTCCTTTTTCAAAACATTGTGTAAGCATCACAAGTGTTTTTGCTCTTGTCTCCCATACCATTCTCCAGAAATCACCCACTGTTCCTGGTAGTGGTCCCTGAGTTGCAATAAACTCGTTTGGACATAAATAACCCTAAGTAAAAGAAAATATTTATACATAATGGTTGGTAAGGACAAAAAAAGTATGCATGTGACTCAGCTGTGCCTGTAGCTAAACCCTTGTCAGACATTACTGAACAAATTGGCACAGGTCTGGCTAATCATTGCAGGGCAGATAGCCTTGGAAACCTAAAGAAGTAAGGGCATTTTTCCCACTGTGAAGATCAGTTATGAATCAATGTTCTAATAAAGTTTGGGAAATGCCACCCTATGAGAAATGCACATAGCAGAGAAATAACAAGGACATAAGTTCAATAAATCCCATTAAAAGACACCTAAGCCTTCATTTAGCCCAAATGCAGATCTAGCCAGAGGCCACCAAGAACTATGCCAGGAGGTGGCCAACAAAATAGAGTAGTGCTGAGGAACAATGGAGCCAGGGAAACCACTAAGGAGTGGTCTGAGAGCTAGTGCAAACTTTACACCACCTGATGACCTTGTCCTTCCAGAGATTGTCAGGGATCTGCTGTAACTTAGGGATGGAGCTTACTCAAACAAGAAACCTACTGTAGGGGTCAAATTTTATTTTAGTGTTAGCATCTGCTGTTTAGTTCATTTATAAAATGATGTAAAACTTGTGGAGAATTAAGTTTGTTGAAAAAAAAAAAAAGTTTTAATGCTGTCAGTGCATGGGATCTCATAGACCTGTTTCCTCAAACTAAGCATATCCTACAGGAACTCCTATGCAGGAACCCAAAGTCAAGAATAACACAAACATTAATAACAATACATTTATGTTGTAGAGCTAGCAGTATGTAATTCACAGAGTTCTGCCTATTGATCAAAACAATGGATACAGTGGTTTATAGCACCACCGAAGGTCCTTCTTGGAATTATAGCCCTATAATTCACAGCTGCCTGTTATTTACTGCATCTATAATATACAGAACAGGTGGCAGTGAGAAACTATGTTAATCCTCCTTAGTTTAAAAGTGAGGTAAAACCCCATAATTCAGGGATGCAAAGCTCACAGTTTAGTTATTGGCTTTTTCTTGTTTAACCAATGAAAATAAAAGTAGCAGCCAAGTTCCCATTTGTTATAAGTATATATAAGGACCCTCTTTCCTTCTGTTTAGATGTATGTATATGCACTTAGAAAAATAGGTATGTAAACAAACACACACACATTCTATATTTACAGATATATGTATTTATATAGTCACACATTTGGAAGGTGAAAGCACATACAGAGAAGAGCTTTAGCCCGTAAGAAATGGTAACATTACAGTTGTCTATTCACTGATGAACACTGACCTAAAGTGAGATGCCTCTCTGCAGTAAAGACAAGCAAAAAACTCAGCAGGGAACATTCTGCAGATGTTTTTTTGCTGCAGTTTTTTGGAAGTCACTGCTTGTGTTCCCTGCCTAAGCCTTGGCTTGTCAGTGACAGGTAGGGTGAAGACTAGACATGCTCCCAGCTAGTCATTCTCCATGGTTTTGTGTGCAGTCCCAGGGTCTAGTGGGATGTGGCAATGGCTCCTCCTATCTGCTGTCAAAACTAGGGCATTCCATATAAAGTGAGAGGAAAATCCTCTCAGGTGTATTGCTTGCCCTCTGAATGTCTCAGTTACCTGGAAGTAACTACTTCTACTTGACAGTGTTTCATCTCTTTACAGTCTGCTTGTTGTGCTATGTGTTTGAATAGTGCTTAGTGCAAGTCAAGTCTTGACCTTCTGTGAGACCAACAGTCACTGATACAAAAAATTAAATGCATTAATTCACATTTTGAACTTCAACAGGACAAAAATTAGATAAAACTATAGATGCAGACTACTGAGAATACAATTAGAAAATGAAAGGTCTATGAAGAGAGCTGAGGATAAGAAATAACTCCAAGTTTCTTCTTCAAGGAATCTACTTGCATTTTTCTCCATCATAATTTTCACAAAATAGTAAGAGGCATCCCAATCCCACTGGCCAAAATTATTAGCCAAATCCAGGAAACTTTGCAATTCAATTATCTTTCCATTGTCCTGTTCATATACAATAGCTCCAACTCGTTAACCCAGAGGCTTAATGTCTGTCTGAACAATTGACTTCAGTGGGAGTTTCACTATTGTCTTTGATGACAATGGTATGAGACAATTTATAGAAAGTAATTTGCTGTGCACAGTTTTTATTATTACTGAAAATCATTGCTTAGCAATGAAAATGGGATAATTTCTACTTTTAACTATTCATATTCAATGCAAGAGGAGTCACTTGAACAATGCCATGGCAACAATAGCTGTAGTCAATGAAAGAAAAATTAAGTATCCTTTTCTTCTTGCAAGTAATTTTTTAACTCTCTCATCTATCAGAAAACAAATATAGTAAAAATGTGAGTTTCTACTTACAGACACGTAGCTGGCATTGATGTAGTCAGATCCAGGAACACCAGCATCAGGCATCAACTTTACTCTGTTGTTATTATCTATCATGAAAATAAAGTCTAGTTAATGAAAAGATTTGTTCAAAAACCACAGATGCATATAACAAGTGTTCCTGAAGTGCTAAGAAATAAAAAATATGGTTATGGTTGCTAATCTAAAATGACTTGACACAGTAGAACACTAGCTAGAAAGGAAATTTAATCATTTTCCATTACTGTATATTTTCATCCTTTAATGTTCCAGGTGTAGTTTAATATAACACTTTTTAATTAAAATGGTGAATGTGCCAAAACCTCCAATTTGATGTATGTGTGGAAGGATCCTTTGCCTAAAGGTAGCCCGTGTACTTTAGCACAGAAAACCTCCATATGAATGAGACAACAAGATCATGGGTCTGAAAGTCTTTAGTATATCCTTGCTGGTCAGGTCACAGATCTGAGCCATATCCTGGCACTTTTACTTTAAAAGATCATTAAGATCATTATTACAGGTGGAAAAAAGCAAACAAAAACAACAAAAAAAAAAAGAAAAAGAAAAAAAGCAAAGAAAAGAAAGATTGAGGGTTTCAATTCAAGCCCACAGTATCTATGCAGGAACAACACAAACCAGAAAAGACATCATATGAGAATAAGTACTTGGTGAAACCAAACAGGCCAAATTTTGATGTTTGGTCCTCAACTTTATGGTAAAAAAAAGCCAAAACCAAAAAACCTAAAAAAACCCAACCAACCAAAACAAAACCAAACCCAAACAAACAAACAAACAAAACTAGTTAAAGATTTACGAAACTCATCTGTTTATATTCCATTGTGTGTCATGAATATAATTTTTTAGTGACTGTAACTTAGAATATGTCTTGAACAAGGCAGTAGATAGCAGGAACAGCTGCTCTGAAAAGTTAATAGCACAGAATGTAGCATTATTAACCCAGGAATGCCATGCTCCCCATCTCACATCACAGCTAATGCCTAAAATAATAATGACATTTCTTGTCTTATTAACTGAAAAATGAAGCAGTGTTGAGTACAGGGAGACAGACTCCTGTCTCCTGTGATAAAATCTAGCCTTGGCTTATAAATTATCATACAGTCACTCTGATCTTCTGTGGAACCTTTGCAGCACATGTACATATATTCACAAGAAAGCACACTCAGGCTCCTGAGGTAGCTGAATGCACAAACATGTGGATTTTATATGTTTTAAAGAATTACTTCTCACTAAAAGAAAAAAAAAATGAGGAAGAATGTTAAAGAGTTTGCTACATGGTTTGAATTACAAAGCTAAGAAACCATTGAGGCTACTGTTTCTTGCACCTGCATATTAAAGCTTGTGAGAGTGAGTTGAAAGCTACTTGCAAATAAAAGTGTCTTTAAAAAAATACAATGAAAAGACAGATTACTTGACAGAAAATTAGTTTCATAATGTGGACATGATTGTACTGCCATTTCAAAGGCAGATCAAACAAAAATGAAGTATATGGTACACTATGAAAGGTAAGGAGCAAAGCAGAGGAGTTGACCTGTAAACACACATACATGGCTTTATGTTTGGGAAACGATTCTTAGACCTGTTCCAAGGCAGATCAGCATCAGTTGAAGCAAGGTCTTCAAGAAACTTGGGAAGTTCCTGCAGAGGAATAAATGTTTGTTGGAAAACCTTTGCATTTCATCTTAACAGAGTATTAAAAATATGTCACAATCGCCCAGGAAGAGGAAGAATTCTTTAGTTGTGCAACAGAGTGCATTTCTAGGAACAGCTGGAAGCATTACAGAGCATTCCACTTCACTGTCAACCCCAGTTACACCAGCAGTGTTAGACACAGCACTGCTGACAATGCTGTCAAGTTGAACAATTAAAGCTTACATGAACTTTCACCTTTACAAGTCTGGATAAAGTCAGCCTATCACCTTTTGTAGTTCTTTGCTGTCTTTTCATGAAGTCACTTGCTGGGTTACCATGCCCTTCTCTTGAGTAGTGCCTTTTCCTGACTCCTGTAGCTTGGGAGAGTTCTTGCCACAGCATGAGAACTGATGAGAATTTAATTAAGTTGAGACAACTGGCAATTTGCTGTTGTTCACAGGACTGTTTGTCAAAAGGGTGGGAAGGGTTATTTTGGGTTGCTCTGCAGTTTCATAACTGGTCATTAGTTCTGTTACTGCAGGGCTGAGATGGATAAATCAATCGTATTGAGGAATTTATGTGATGGGGGTGTTTGTGTTCATAAATAGGTTAATTTGACAAAAAGAGCAGAGACTAATAACTTGTTAATGGAGAAAACTTATTAATGTGATGAGCTTATAGTGGTAATAAGAGAATAGAAAACTCAGAAAAGACAGATTTTAGGCAGAATTTATAAAGTGATATAAATACTATGCTAACTGTAACAGATTTTCCCTTAGTTTGAAAAATGTTATATAGAAGTCTATTTCAACAGCTAGCTAAAATACAACCAAAGAGATGGGCCTATTGCTTTAAGTAAGTACAATACAAAATGTTTGCACTTGAGATGAGTAATCCCTTCAAATTTGTATTTTACCATTAACAATTACCCTCTACGTGGGCTACATCCAAAAGTGGGGCAGATAGCCCTACTATCAGATTCAAGGTTAATTATTTTCTAGTGCTCTTTTGACCAAGTATTTGACACAATTTGTCTTCTAGAAATGAAATCTAACATGCTATTGTTAGGAAATAAATAAATGAATGAGGTAATGAAAAATGGGAGGAAAACCAGGGTTTTTTTAATTCTGGTGGGTTTTTTTCATAAATTCATTGAAATATTTTGTCAGTCTTATTTGAAGGGTTCAGATATCAAGAATAATTTAATAAAAGCATTATAAAACTGGGGTAATTAAAAAAAAATGCAATAAACCAAGTCAATAATTCACCTAATCTGATACCCTATTTTGTACAACAAATAATGACTGATAAATAAAAAAGTTCTAAACCCTTGAACTGTGTTATATGTAGTAATATTCCATAAGAAATCTGTTTCTTTCACCATCTGACAAAAATCCTATGGCCTGAAGCATGAGGACTACTTTACTTCTATAACTATGTCCTCAAAAATATAATTGCAGGTGCTTCTGAACAGAAGGGGAAAGATGGTTTCATGATGAAAGCAAAGGGATCTGAATTCCCATCCTACCTCTGACTCTATCTCCTTGGGGAAAGAATTAGGAGAATTGCAGAGAACAATTAGATACTCATCTCTCTGAAAATTAACAAAGAACTAGGTGCCATCTATGCCTTTCAAAATCTCTCTAAATATCTATGTTCCCTAGGGAAGAAAAGTCTATGATTATGCCCCTTCTAAAAGAGTTTCTCACTTGAAATCACTTCACAAATAATGGCTGACTTTAAATTTATGTCTGTATGTCAATAAATTTTAAAACATGGTTAACAGACATGAAGTAAAGAGAAAAAAATAAATGAAGGACTTTAACATATAGTAGAAAAACATCTTTAAAGATACTAATTGTTTTGAAGTCTCATCAGCCTCTGCCATACTCGACACTCTATATTTAGATTCCCAGTTTCAACAACAATTTGTCACAGAATCCATATTTATCTGCAGGATTACAAAACTTTGAAATAATTATTTTGCACTTTGTTTACTGTACTGCTTCTATGGTACTATGGTGACATTCAGAGGTATTTCACATTTTTATTAATGAAAATAACTTATTGTAAAACACTTCCAGAAGTATTTATGTTTCATTAATTTTTCCTGTTACTAGAAAAACTTGATTTCCCAAAGGTATTCAGGGATACATGAATCATGTGGACAGCTGGAAGTTAGAATATCAGCTAGGTGGTGGGTGCACACAATTAGTTACAGTGGCTCCCTATGGTTTCTTTAAACTTGTCTTTTCTGACAAGACATGGATCTAGATCCATTCTGAGTGAGGTCCAGATGCTCTTATCACATTTACACAAAGGTCATGTCTGCATGAGGACCAAGGTTGAACCCTGGAGATCTCCAGCCATAGCTGCTTGGTCATCCAGCAAATTAGATGACACCAGGATTGTCTCTGGATTCCAAGACTAAGTGAAATGGAAAGAGCAACATTTATGCTAGAAAACTCCAAGTCTGTTGTCTACAAATAGCCCATTTTAAATTATCCCTAGACTATTTTACCTACCAAAACACATCTTGAAATTGTCCAGGAAGTCTGCTAGCTGAAACAGTCCAAAGTCAAGGTAGAAAATATGCTATAAATTATTATCAAATAAATTAATCATAAATTATCATATTCTCATGTTCACTTCCTGGTATACTTGAAATTACTACTACAGAGATGGCTGGAGAGCCCAAGCAAGCTTAGCATCATGTTTTTAGTTAGGTAATTCAGATGTAATGGTCCATGGGTTTATAGCCTGACCTCATGCCTCCTCCACATGTTGTAGGTGCTTCCACTTATATATGTGAAACCAAAATGATGAATGTGGATGGAAACAATACAGGTCACAAGGTCTGCTTGTTTGTTGTGTGCATTGCCTGATTCTGTGCATTGCCATTTCTGACATTATTTCAAGTGCACTGTCAATCCTATTGCTCATCTCATGAAGCAGGTGGTGCAGGAGGTAGTCTCAGTCAGGGACTGGACCTATCCTGCAATTCTACCTGCTCTTGGACAAGTCATCTGGGAAGATATCACTAAGATCTAAAACACAGAAGATGAAGCTCAGAAAGAAAAAAAAAAAATGGAAACACAAATGACATATAAAACTGTTGATAAGTGTGCTATATAATTTAGTCAAATGAGGTCTCAGCTACTTGCATTTCTCTAGATTTGAAATGGAATGCCAAGATTTTGGTTTGATAGAACACTATTGTTTAAGTTTTAAGGCATTGCAATGCTGTATGGCTTACTCAGTGTGGGTCACACCTAAAGAAAGTAATACTAGAAACTTTACAGTGATGAATGTTAATATGTGAAAATGCAATCGCTAGTAAAACTTTTCATCTGTTCAGTCATGCATAATATAACTATAATCACTCTTATTCAAGTGAAATAATACTTCTGCTCTTGGAAAAAAAGTTCTCCTTACTTTATTGCTCAGATAATTTTATGGTGCTTTTTATTATTAAATCCAGACCAATTTTACCTAAGGAGCATAACAAAAAAGCTGTAGGAAATACCATTAATCTTTTCACACTTTTGATGATTTTCCCTCAGAGACTGAAATATTATAATCTTGCAGAAGAAAAGCCAATTGTTGAGTCTTCTTTTGTTAATCCAACTGGTAAGTAATTCACAGTACATCTATTAATCCAAAATAATAAAGTCACTGGAGACTGACAAATTGTTTTTGTGAGGACAAATGACTGTATGTGATAAAAATGATGATGATAAAGATTCTAAAATAACAAGAGAAGCTATTGTTGAGGAAAAAAAAATGATAGCAGTAAAATGTTACTTAGTGAAAATAGTGACAAATTTGAGATTTAAACTTGGAAGTATCTATGCATTACATGTAATGTATATTTTGCAAGCTGGTGTTTCTCTTTTCAGAAAGACAGACAGGTGTGATGTGCTTATCTACTCACATAAGGAGGAGGAGGCAATTCACATGGAGGCTATTTTCAAGAGCATGACAAGTATGACCTATTATTTGTAGAGGAACAAAAAGCATAGCACCATGTGCAAACTTTTAACTTTCTGCACTGAAACTTACAGAAGTAAAACATGTCTGAGTTCCATGGCAGCTTGACTGGAGTCTGAACATTCCACAGAATAAATGTCAGCTGTGTTTCTGAGGTTATAATCACCCAGGAAAATGAACTTACTGAAAGCAGTCAAATATACCTCCATATATGTTAGAAAATGACTTATAAATAAACTGTTCTCTGGTAAAATATGTATGCATCACTACATATATAAAAGGATAAATATTGTGGTGTTCTTGCAAAGATTGAGTCTAAAGAAGATCACCTTTTGTTGAAACGTTTGTTGAATAATTCTGATCAGGTTGCAGTGTAGATTGCAGAATCCAAATCAGTGTAATATTACTTTCTAAACAATCAACCTGGTAATTGGGTATTGATTATCAAGGCCAGAGTCCTTCACGGCCTTGCCTGCTTAAAATGGACATGAAATGTGACACATGAAATGACTGAAGGTCTTGTGGTGTTGTGACAACTGCTAGCAACATACCGAAAATTCTTCCTGAAACTTTAGGTTGTTATTTGTGCAAAGCTCTTCAACATGTTGTAGGAAGGATTTCTTGCTTATTGGCCTGAAAGTAATGACAGAAGAATTAGAAACCTATAAGGAATTTCTTTAGAATTCTTTTTATTCTTATTTAACTGCAGTTTATTAATAAACAGTGTGTTTCACTTCAGTAGAAACTGATACTTACATGCAGAAAATTCTAAATTGCTTACAGCATGCTTATTTGGTTCATTTTCAGTCACTTAAAATAGAAGCATTTTCTCCCCTTGTCATTCCCCCTCACAAAATTTTTAATGTTGCTAATAACAGCAGAGTAGGATTGTTTTTACAGGTAACAGTATTCCAAGGCAAGGTTTTGATGATAATTTGAAGTTTCTAAAGTTATCATTGCATTCTGAAGTACATAATACTTCTCTGTCGCACAGAAAATGTTTTGTACATTGCAAGGTTTTAGGCATATAAAATATTGCAGTGACCTCATTCTCATAATGGCATGGTTTTTAAACCCCAAGGAGTTTAAATATCCCTGTATTACTTCCCAAGCTAAAACACAGACATGCAAGCTTCACCCCAGAGAGAGAGAAAGCATTTCTCCTGTTACCATGCAATTAGTCATGCTTTTATGATTTATACGCAGCTTGAGGTTTTTTTTTTTTCCTAATAAACATAGAAGAGAGAACCACACATTGAGACTCACCAATAACCACAATATAAAAATCTTTAATCGACTTACTTGATGGATTTTCTATAACTAAGTAACCTGCAACAGAGATTTTTGTTAAATGCAGCAAGCTGAGAGTTGACCAATATTGTGCACGTTAATAGGTTTTGGAAGAAATACTGAAATAACTGAAGATTTCCTTTCCTTCATGGATTCAAATACTATTGTACGTCAGATATCTTGGGTGATTGTCTTGCTTAGTTTTTATCTCAGGTTTTGGCAGATATGGATATGGTAGTTACAGTTTCTATAATTCCTCTCAGATCATTTTACAGTGCTCTGGATTCATGTGGCCTAGGAAATCCATACTTCCAGCAGACCACTTCATACACACTGACAGGCTTCATTTTACACTATGTACTCAGTAACCTTTTTCTAAGGGCTGCTTCAGAGCACAAGGATAGGATTCATCTGACTGAATACAGACAACTATTTCTGAGATAGTCACTCTAGATTACTTTTATAATCAATGAAGAGAAATAACTGTGATTTCATCTCGTTCTATACAGACACCTAAAGTAAGATGACTCATGCTTTTGTTGTGCCTCTACAGAAGCCAAACAGTTATGGGTTTTTTTCCTAAAGATTTTTTTTAAATGCCCATTTTCATGCTTATTTTTTCATGTTCACTGCTCTAACTGGTGTATGGTTATTTTGAACACTGTGCTACATACCAAATCCTTAACTTGATCACACAGCAGGTTTCATGGAGATGCTACATGAGGATCTATACTCAGGGGACTTTCAGGTAGCTTTGAAACATCACTTCTGAACCTGATTTAAGAATGTCTCAGCATTATGGATTTAGAAGCCAAACTTTGGGCACTCAGAATCACAAAGCTTGTTTAAAAGACCAAGCCAAAAAGTTTGAAGTAATATATTTCCAATGACGACTTGTGTCTTCAAAAAAGTTGTAAGTATAGCTTTTGTGTTTTGACTCTTCAAAAATCAGACATTTTTACATACAAATATTTAAAAAAAAAAAGTATAAAGTACTACTACTACTAATAATAATACAAATGTCTGTTGCTGTCATAATGTTAGCATAAAATATAATAATTTGTTTTTAAAATATTTTTATTTATGAAGTTATTTTTAATATTTAAATTAGATAATGAGATTAATACAATTGTTGAATTATATATTAAGTATCAGATAAGTTAATTTCAAAGATTCTAAAGATGCCTTAGTGATGCATATTTTGCTATGACAGTTCTCTTCAAACAAAGCAAACTGGCTATGAAAGCCTCTCACTGGAGTGAAGTGTAAGAATTCACAGAAAAAGTCTCAAACTCAAAGAGGACTTAAAGGAGATCTTTAGAATGAAAAAGAAAGCAGTAAGATGACAAATCATGCAACTCTATTCAGGATGCTTAGATATCTAGCTAGTGCTAATTGTATCACTTATGTTGTTTGCATTACATAGCAGACAAAACTGTCTTCTAGTAATGCTGGCAACACTATAGAACTAAGAAAACCTCCTTTTTATAGGTGTGCCAATGACAAAGGTATGTGTCTTACAGCAGAAAGCAGACTTTTATAGAACTTTTTTTCAGGACAAAGTTATAAGCAGTCTCTCCAAATAAATTACACTTGTTTTTCCTTTGAATTCACATACCTTCATCATAGAGCAACACAAAGAAAATCACGTCCTCGTTCAGATCCCAGTAAGTTTTTGAATGCTGCTGGCTTTCCTCTTCTCAAATTGATAGAAATTAGGCACTTACTGCACCTAATTTGCAGTAAGCAAATGCAATTTGAACATTATGGAATAAAAATTTGATCTATGCTGTACATAATATGCTGTATACAAGTAACCTGGGTAGGTCATTTAGTGCTGAAGGTAGATGGATCCAACAGCAAAGAACACAGGAGAAAATCAGCATTATGAACACCACCTTCCTCAACAAAATTTCCCTTTTTACTTTCACTCAAAGCAGAGAAATAAAGAACCAAAATGGTTCAGTAAATGAATTAAACAGTGTTAAATATGTTGCTTTCTAGTTCATTTTAAATATTAATAACAGGTGAGGGTTTTTTAAGGCATAGTTATATGTTATCTTTCATAAGCAGTAAACATTTTTCAAGTGAGGCAGCTACAGATTGACACTTTCACCTATCTGTGGGCATTTAAGTGAAGAATTTTATTTTTAGAGCTACTGAACTCACACTTCTGTTGATAACAAATGCACATTGCAGTGTCTTGGCACCTCAGAAAATAAGATGATTTAATGTAAATGCTTATATGTGAATTAATGTCTAACTTTAAGTCTGGCAAAGATGCTGGCTTTGTTGTGTAAGAACATATGACATGAATATGTAATAATAAACTTACAGTATTTTTTCAATGAAAAAATATTGATCTATTTGTAATATTCTTCTCCACATTTCCCAGTCGTTTGCATAAAACATAAGAAAATATATTTTGATCACTAGATCTTGATTAGCACAATTTAGAATCAAACCATGAATTTGCAAATTTCCCTATTTCAGCTGGACAATTCCAGATTCCACTTGCCTGACTTTCAAACAAAGAAAGAAAAACATTCTCTAAGATAAAGAATGCTTTATTGCCTTAAATCTGATTTTCTTTTAAAACAGTGTATTATTTCATGTGTGGGACTTTTTTGAAGTCTATCAAAAATCTGAATCCCACTCAGATTACTTATGATAGAGCCAGAAAGAAGCCATTTATTTGTGTTGGCAGTGATAACTGAAGACCATATTGTCACACAGACTTGGCTTTTTCTCTGGGTCAATCATTTGAAATCCACAGGGTATTAAAACTTTGTCCAAATAGAAAAAAAAAATGAAACGGGTCTGTAGGCAAAAGGCTTAACTCATAAGCACCACTGACACTTCCTAGGACCAATGGAGGAACTCATTTTTAGCAAGTTAATTGAAAGCAATATGGAGCTTAACCCTTCCTAAATATTAAAGCCTAAGGAAAGAGAGCACATGGTCATTTCTCTCATTGTACCAGGACAAGTACATTCATAAGCCTTGTACTCCTGAGATTCAAAGCTCAGGAACCCCATTTTTGATACTGATTACTAAAGGGAAACTTGAACAAAAAGGCAAGACAGGACCCATGCCTATCCCCACTGAAAGAGAGAAGAAACAGACTGGTCTAGAGAAAGCAGTGTGTGTTCAGAAGTGTTACCTCAAATATAGATACCTACTGAATGCACAAAACACAGAAAAGCTGAGATCAGACAATAGTTTTATATACAATAATTTTCCTTAAAGTGTTCTAATTACTTGGCATTTGCTAGGGGTACAGTGTCTGTAATTCAGAAGTATTTCTTCTTAATGTATGCCCCATTTGCTTGACAAGAGTTATCTCCTAGGTGGGCACCTGGAACAGGGAAGAGTTACTTGTCTTTTATCAAACCTGGTGTGTCCTAAAACTTTAGTGACAGAATCATAGAATGATTTGGCTGGAAGAGACCTTCAAGATCATCAAGTCCAGCCATTAACCCTACACTGCCAGTGTCCCTAAACCAGAATATTACCCTGCAAACTGATAACCAAGACTGTGTGGATATGTTGCTGAGATTGTAGTGGCATAGTACAAAACAGCTGCAGCGTGAGTAGAAAAGGCAGTTGAGAAAGAGGAGAAATTCCTTTACATGCATACATCAATATGTTTCATATGTCACTTTTGCACTCTGTTTGCTTCAAGGATAGGTTTTATATGTATCAATGCTATAGTGCCATAATCTGTTATAATTTGCATATAAAAAATGCCCTGATTTATTTCAAAACAGTTGTACTTTTGCACCTTAACATTATGGATTAAAGATAAACACGATTTCATGGTGACAAATACCACTGTTTGTCATTAGTATAGCTGCAGAGTGGTATTTCATGTTGATGAACTATGGCATTTAATGGAGTATGGCAGCACATAGGTTAAGAGAACAGAATGGAAAACACACCACATCACTTCAATAATACAAAAACTTACTGGATTACAAATATCTCCTTGCGTCTAAAGAAAAATGAAGAGTATCTGGAAGTAAAATCCATCAATACTTTAGTATATAAGCAAATTTAGTACTATTCTTATTCAGCTAACAGATTGGAAACAAGTCTATTTTGAAGATGCATCAAGATCATTTATAGAAGTCACAGTTATCACTGTCTCTGTCTTCAAAGACTATTTTCCCCTGTATTAGCAGGTACCAAACAACACTGTCTGAATGACATGTACCCCACACAGAACATACCACATCCATTACATCAATGATTTCCAGATGATTCATAGTATGTTTTTTCATCTGTCACAAGCAGCCATTCCTGTGTGCACTGGCTCCAACAGGTTTGTACATGCAATCAACTTACCCTGTACCACACACATAGACATATACACACTCAAACAAATTAGGTCAAGAGCTACAACCTTTCATCTTCCAGCTATTCCTAGGCTGCAACAGTAGGATGCCTGACTGCTAGGGCATGACTATTTTAGGCTTCTCATCTTTAAGGAGACTGCCTACCACAGTGTTTCATCTGTGCCACAGCAGGGAAAATACAGGCAGGTAAAAAAATACTCATTTAATATTTCTCAGTTGAATGTCATATTATTGAGAATCATCATTATATTTATTTAGTAAATAATATCTGACTACCTCTGGCAGTCAAAAAGAGCAGCTTTCCTTCTGATAAATATCTGTGACAAGATTTTTTGTCAGACAGAAAATATTAATAACCTGGAATTATTGCATGCACCTTAAAGGACTAAATGTCAGGACAGCCAGTGTGCTCAGCTGCATGAAGACTTAGATGTTATGCAAATCCCTTTGTGAAAAAAAATGTTTTCTAAAGCATGTCAATTAAACAATGACAGATTTGTTATTGAATTAGTTGACTGTGACTTCTGCGAGTTTGACCCTTTCAAAGTGCTTATGTAGGTTTGCAGTCCACATAAAACACTTGGCAATTCAAAAAACTCAGAAATGCTGCATGTTTAAAAATATGTTGGTTTTTTTTTTTTCCTAACACAATTAAACGGTGATTTGCACTTAGATCTTTATCTCACTGTAGAAAGAGCTGAAGATTAAGTGATTTTTCTAAAAGCTAATGAGAAGTGTCTTGAGGATGGAGGTCATTCTTTGAAAGAGGATCTCAGTGACCTGTGTAAATAAGAACACCACAAACACTTCCAAACAAGCAAAGGTCAGAAAGGGGTCATGGCTACAGCCCCTTTGGACTACTGTTTTGCCTAAGGAGTATGCTTACCGTGTAAATCTCTCATCCTTCAGCTCCAGGTCTGCCACTGTGATCAACTGATCCAGCTTGAACTTAGTGTCAATAATTTCTGCATCTCGTGGGGAGTATGTGCCTCCTTCTCTTTGCCTTTGCCTAATTCTAAACAGAAAATAGTAAAAATAAAACTTGCAAAAGATTTAAGGGTACACATGTCAAAGCTTTCATTAGACAGGCTGAAAGTAAGAAATGGTTGCTGGGTTTCCCTCCTTGGCCTTTATTCTGCTCTCCCTGCCAACACTGTAATTTATTCAAATCCAGCAGGTAGTTTGTCTAAAATTATTTGTTTCAATATATTTAACAGATACATTTATTAGTAAGATGGAAACAGAATTTCGAGTATTTAATATCAAGTTGTCAATGGGGTTAGTCATTAGCTAACCAGTTAGCAGACCAGTTAGCTAACCAGTCAGCTGACACTCTGATCTCTGTCCTAAAGTCAACAGAGAATTGTCCTGAAAGGGCAATGTAGGTTCTGATTTATCCTCTAGAGAAGTTGTATTTTCTCCTTCATCTATGGAGATTAAAAAAGCCTTTGTGAATCCCTTCCTAAATTTCTATATAAACAACAATAAAACCAAACAAAAAAAACCCAAACTGAAACAAAAAAAGTGACAAAAACACAACAAAAAAACCCAAACAAAACCCATAAAACAAACAAACAAAAATAATGGGGGAAAAAAAGAAAAAAAATGCAATAAATTTTGAAATGACAGACTAGATCCATTTATAGGGCTGGCTTTTGAGTGCTTTCATATCCAGTATGCCAAGGATACATAAACTCACCTTGCAAAAGCATATACTGCTGCCACCAGAAGAACAACTGAAAGTATACACAAAGTAACAGAAAGGATAACTTCCACAGATCTCCCTGACAGTCCTTCACCTGCAAAACAAAGTGGAAATCTAGTATTTGAGACTCATTACAGTTTTTACTCTTCTAACAGGGTAAAATAATGAAAAATGAGAGACAGACACTCTTTTGTTCTGTACAACTGCATCCGTTTTGTGTCAAAGACCTGCTCAGGAAATAAAAACATCACAAAACAAGAAACTATTTACATAAAGGTTCCTAAATATTGCTGATCTATATCATATATAATGTCAATCGTATACATCAATGGCTTTTTGTCCAGCCACCCCCTAGTGCTTTTCTGGTTTACCTGCTGAAGGTAGGTCTACACTGCAGTAACATCTGTCTGAGCACCAGTCCAAGCTGAGCTGCTGCTTCCATCTGTGTGCAGCTGAGGACAAGCAACCTGCTCTAACAGCCAGGAACACTCATACTCCTGAAGTAGGAAAGGAAAAGCCACAACTCTAAGGCCACGAGGCTTCCAGCCATCACTCACAGGCACAAAATAAAATATGCTTGTTTGGATATGTTCTCATCGGGTGCTGAGGGAAGCCACCTAATGATCTGATTTGGATTTTCTGGATTAATCTGGCTCACTGACCATTCATTGACTCATGCTCCTTATTTCTGTGGGAATTGGTAATATTGTTAGGAATAATTACCAGCAGATCAAAAGAAATCATAAAGGCCTCCATGATAAAAAGGTAAAGGTGAAGGTATTCTAATCAGTCCTTCCAGGTCAGAGTGAAGGCTCATTCACAGACAGATAAACCATTTTCTGACATATGCTGACATTCACCTCCACTTGCTGATCCACTGTAGAAAATCTAGTTCTTGTCCAGCCTCTGGGAAGGGCAGAAAAATATTCTGCTTCCTGCCATATGAAACTGAAATTTCTCACTCAAGGGACAACATTCTCCTAAAGACACACTGAGAAGCACTGAAATCTTGGCTTCATTTCTTTCAAAAAACCCCAATTTTTGGATTAGAGTATATTGCAAATCATCTGGACTGCTTGCATATTGGAGAACAAGATTAAATTCAAATGATCATAATTTATCTAAGAAACCATCTTAAACCAGTGGGATGAAATTTTGTAAGGTCAAGTGGATGGTTCTACATGTAGGCAGGAATAATCAGCTTCAATAATACAGCATAGTAAACTAGGTTAGGTATAATTTTATCACAAGAAAGTGTGAGATTGTTGTAGACTGAATTCACCATGAATAAGCAATATCATGTCTGAGACTGACAACAGAACTAAGTATAGTTCACAAAACACCCGAAATAATTATTTGACTGCATTAGTAAAGTTTCAGATGCAACACTGCATCTTACTAACAAGGTAAGAGCAATTTAGACCAGGGAAAGAAAACAGAAAAGAGAAGTATATATAAAAAAATTTTACAAGGAGAAAAGGAATTAAAAAGTCCCTGCCACTTACTGATCTCTGTAATAAGAAACAAATCTTAGCAATGTGGAAGAAGGACAGAAGCATCTCCAGAAGAATGTTTAAAACAGTTGTATCTATTTTGCACTAAACAATAAAGTCAATGTTAAACCCTACAGTTAACATTAGTCCAAACAATGCTGATGTTATTAAGCAAAACAGTTCTGGCAGACACCTACCAAGAATTTAAAAAAAACCAAACATTTTCTCCTATTTCTTTGTAACCTGCAAGGACTACAGACATCTGTAGAGATTATAATGAGCAAGGAAAAGGAGACAAAATAGAAGATGTATAATTCTGAGCTTCTGCACTCAATATGTGATGATAAACTGCAATAATAAAATATCATGAGTCTCTATGCAAAAGGCAGTGCTAGAAAACCCCATTTTGCTTAATTTCCGTTTCATCAGCTCTGTATTTCACATGGGAAAAGTCTACACTTACACAGGACTATCAGCTGCCCCACAATGATTTGCTGAACTATCTACCAGAGTTTATGAAAAGCTTATAAGCTGCCTGGATGTATTAGAAGTTTAAACAGTAGTTGTCACTGCATCTTAATCATCTCGTGGAAAAACACTGACCTTTTGCTGTAGTATGGACATTACTTTTGCAGTGTCAGTCATGGGCTATGAGGAAGAAACTCCACTTCTCCAGCTCAAGAGGAGAGCTGTGGTACTCCAAGTATGGTTGAGTGGGAGAACCACATTAAAATGTACCCTTTACTATAATTAAAAAATTATTACTGCAGCTGCATATTCCAATAATTTCTCCTTCTGTGCTTCTCCCTATCAAAACTCCTATAAGTTTAATAAAAGGATCTGATGTCTATCACAAAGAACTCACAGGTTTTCTGTATTTTTTTCTGCTTCAGACATATTTAACATGCAGTATTAAATAGCACAGCTACACAGCTTTCTGCTTTTACAGATCAAAGACCTACCTATTCTGTAAGTAAATTTAGAATCCAAAATAATGTAGTGGCAGTGAACAGTCATGAATACCTCTGCCAAAATGCAAATGAGTGTTTTTATTTACTAAAATGAAAGTGTAATGTTGGAAAGCACAGATTCCAGTGATTATTACAAAAGAAAATAATTGGTTTCAAAATAAATTTCAGTTCTGAAATCAGGCAGCATAAATTTCTTCTTAAAAGATGCTGCTATTACAAGTAGAATAGAAGTAATTTGTCACAGAGTTACCTGAGAGCTACCAATCTTTCTGGTATGTCTTCTGGTTTCAGCAAGTCTGAAATTCATATAACCATAGCATGTTCTATAAGGAAACACTTGGGCAAGGTTCCTCAGAAAATGTGTCTGTGAAAATCAAATTTCCTTTATTCACTTAAGATTATTTTAGTAATGGCACTGCCAGTGCTGTATCTTCAAGGCCACTCAACTGCAGTTTCTGCATCCCTTGTGATACAGACTTCACAACACTTGTGAAAAGGCATAGAAGGAACTTTTATTTATCTGTTCCACTGAAGTTTTGTTTCTTGCTGGATAGCCTCTGAAATTTAAAAGTTACATATAAAGACAACTTTCATGTTGCACTTTCCAAAACATTCAGGGCCAGAGAAATAGTGCCAGATCCTTTCAGAATATTCAGGTAGTGAATTAGCATTTCAGGATCCTCAGTATCAGATCATGTAACGAATTTCTAACATAGATTAGATGAATAAGGGAGCTCACATCACAGAAGATGAATGCCAAATGAAAAATATGTGCCCACTAAAATTCTTCTGGACTCTCATCCAGTTGTCTTGGGATCTCTTTTCAGAAAGTCAGGGCTAATGCTTAGCTAAGTAAGTTTTGACTTACCAAAATATTAAAAGAACTTAACAGATCTTATTGCGATCTGCTGCAAGAGTCCTCATTCCCAATTTTTGGGGGTAGATCAAGACTGCCATGGAAGAATTTATGCTGGATTTAAGACCCTGTAACAGCTGACCTAGTAGGCAATGACATCAGAACCAGATGGATTCTTTTAGACAATATTAATGTATTAATTAATATGGAACCTCATTTGTATCTAAAGGATGAAGGGCTAAAGGGTCATGTTCTCAGATGAGCTGCCACTAGAAGGAATAAACTTCAGCCAGGGGGTTTCCTACACTAGGATCACTGCAACAGAATCATAGAATAGTTTACATTGGAAAAGACCCTTAATATCATCAGATCCAACAGTTAACCCAGCACTGCCAAGTCCACCACTAAACCATGTCTCTAAGCACCATGTCTATACATCTTTTAAATATCCCTGGTCAGCCTGTTCCAGTGCTTTACTACCCTTTCAGTGAAGGAACTTTTTTTAATAGCCAACCTAAACCTCCCCTGGCACAACCTGAGGCCATTTCCTCTTGTCCTATAGCTTGTTACCTGGCCAAAGAGACCAACACCCACCTTGTTACAACCTGCTTTCAGGTAGCTGTAGAGAGCAATAAGGTCTCCTCTGAGCCTTCTTTTCTCCAGGCTAAACAACACCAGATCCTTGAAAGTCTTGCTTAGATCCTTCACCAGCTTTGTTGCTCTTCTTTGGACCTACACCTCAATGTCCTTCTTGTAGTGAGTGACCCAAAACTGAACAAATTATTTGAGTTGTGGCATCACCAGTGCCAAGTACAGAGGGACAATTGATTCCTTAGTCTTGCTAGCCACACTTTCTAATACAAACCAGGATGCTAGTTGCTGCCTTGGCCACCTAGGCATTCTGCTGTCTTACATGTAGCTGGATATTGACAAACACCTCCAGGTCCTTTTCCTCCAGGCAGCTTTCCAGCCACTCTTCCCCAGCCTGTAGCAGTGCATGGAGCTCTTTTCACCCAAGTGCAGGACCTGGCTTTGTTGAATCTCATACAATTAGCTTTGGCCCAATGATCCAACCTGTCCAATCCCTCTGTATATTGAGGCTCAAGTAGCTCTACACTCCTGCCCAACTTGGTGTTGCAAATTTTCTGAAGGTGCCCTCAATCCCCTTGTCCAGACAATTGATAAAGATATTAAATAGAACTGGCCTCAATACTGAGCCCTGAGGAACACCATTTGTGATTGGTCACCACTTGGATTCACCTCCTCTATTCACCACAACCCTTTGGGCTGGGCCATCCATACATAATTTTACCCAGAGTATGCAATAATAGCTCTATACGTGATACGGAGGGTAACTGCAAAAGCAGTATCACTTCTGGCAGCTCACCAATCAAGAAGCACTATCCTATCAAAATAGTATTTGTACTGATATAACTGAATCTCTGCTAAAGTACTTCATTAATATTGCTTCTTTAGTTAGCAGTCCAGGCTGAGGTAAGACATCATGACAACCTCAAAAGGACTTACAAGGACTGGATATATTTGCACAGCTATTCTGGTTAAGCTAGGTCCAACAAAAATAGCAATTATTTACTACAGGGAAACAACTGTACTAAAAAGAAACATGGAATAGTCTAGCTTCTTTGGAAAACAGATAAATACTTTAGTAAAGGACACTCTCCTTACCTAATGTTTTGACAGGGTCAGAATAGTCAGAATCTGTAAACTGTCCTTTAATGTTAGTTGCTCTGAACTTAAATCTGTGAAATAAAACCAAGAAGACTAATGAAATGAAAGTTTATGTTCATTTTGTTAAATATTATTTCACTTAGAAAAGGAAAACTATTTTTCAGTTTTAGTATAATATAAACTGGAATCTCCTAAAGTGATGTTATGACAGACATCAAGGACTCACAGTCTCAATAGCTTAACTGTATAATAAAACTATATTAATTATTTATCTTGAATTTGGGTTTATTTAATTTAAGAACTCAGTCACTTCAGTCTTTTGTCACCTGAAGCTTTTTTTTTAATATCTCCCATATTTATGCTCAGCAAAAAAAATTAAAATTAGAGACTCAAAGATCATTTCAGCCTCCACCTTTTTATAATTGAGCTACACATGCTCTATGTTTGTATACATGTATATTTCACTTAAATCTTTCTCAGAAAAACACAGAACAAATGTACTTACAGGTACTGCTTTCTTGGTTTCAGTGGGCCATTACATATTTTGTCGTGATTGCCTGGTATCATACATGAAGTATCAGCACCTATGACATAGATCTCTTCTTTGCCACTCTGATCTTCTTTTCCTTCTACACATGGTGGGTTTGGAAAGCCTTCATTTGTAAAATATGGCCTTGGTCTGTTGAAGTAGGCATCATGCCACTTAGTAACGTTCCCATCATGCTGAGCTGTTGTCAAAAAAGAAATAATCAGACACAAATTACATTACAACCAGATTGTACTTAAAGAAGTTAAATACAAAATTATTTTTTTTAAGACCTTAGTTTGCTGTCAGTGCCTTTTCCATCACTAAGTCTATATAACTGTATTTGAACTTGAACCCTGAACCCTTACTCTAAAGACAGTGAAGACTGTTTCATGAATGAGTAAAGATCGTTTCATAAAAGAAATTACTACATTTCCATCAGTGAACTGTACCCAGAAACTCAGGAGAAAAGTTTTCAAAATGTTGCTTAGCATGGTATTTACATATCTATCTGTTCAAGAGAATCATCACAGCAACAGCTATGAAGTAAATGTGTAGATTAGTGTTAAAATGCAAGATTCAGAAATAGATGAGAGCCCTAATGTGAATGCTTTACTTCTAGGCTTTGAAAGCAAGCAAAACAAGGTAATTAGCTACCTGGAATTTGTCCTTCTTAGTAAAGACTGACCATAAGATACCCTATCATGAAACACCCACTTGCACTGGTGGGTAGTTACTCAAAGGAGTATCATGGCACTGTTTGTATGAGTAAATACTCATCACTCCATACAATGGAATACACATTCTAACCCACAGTCTACAGAAGGGATTTATATAAATCCCTCTACCCCTGTTACGAAATGGAAATATCAACTGCACATGACTTCATTCCTTTATAGACAACACTAATAGCAACAGAAGAATAACCTTGGAAAAAAAAAAGTTTCCAATTGATTTACCTTTCTCAAATGCCAAATGCTGTGAGGTTTTTTTTGTTTTTGTTTTTGGTTTTTGCTTTTTGTTTATTTGTTTGTTTTTGTGTTTGTTTGTGTTTTTTTTAAGAAATAGGAAATAAAGATATATAAAGATAACTATAGGGCCAGAAAAATACTGGTGACTTCAAACAGCATGGATGACTCTTTATTGGCAAGTGTTTCCAAAATACCCACCCACAGATATTGTGAAAGACACTTCACTTTTTCACAAACATCCTGAAAATAAAGAAATAAATAACCCTGTAAACATTTTTCCAAAGAACATAACATTCTACCTCCAGCTTCCACAACAAGAACTTGTATCTTCTTGATAGGGCCATGATCATCACTGTAATAACATACTGGCATTCTGATAGTAATGGTTGTAGCTGTGACAAGTAACGCCCCACTGGTATCATAAACTGGTGCTGGTTTCTTTTTAGGTCGTGGTGGTTCTGTTTTCAAACAAAGATATACCACAGATTTTTGTTCTAAAATGTTTTCAAACTACAAATAGTTTGTTCAGGCACATAGCTGAGTTACACAAGACAGATCTTCAGCATAATTTCAGGGACAACGTAATGATCTACTTAATTCCCTAAGCCTCTAAAACTGTATCCTGATAAATGCCTCTGCATATCAGTTTTCAATTAAAAGAGAAAACAATAAAAAGACTAAGCCTTAGTTTTTCAATTAATTATGGTATTTTTTCCACTACTGTGATACTGCATAATTAGCTCTGTCTGTGTGATATTCTTCTAAGCTGCTTGCTGATGGCAATTAAAATACAACAATCACTTCACTGAGTCAGCACATGGTTTACAGTATCATTCAGATACAAACAGCAAATGATCAGTAATAAACAGCACAACTGAGCTCTGCAGTTGAAGGCTATCAGTTATGTCTTCCTGTTCTTATGCTATGCAGCCTCTAAATAACAAGGACACAGCTGAGTACTCACAGGTAGAACAGCAAATTCTTCAGCATTTATAGAGATTTCAGCTATAGGATGTTTTATGAGACATACCTTTGATATCCATGGTTATTTTCAATTGAATTTTTGGTCCTGCACCAGCACCATTAATTGCATACACCTTAAAAAACAAATACTTGTTTTAGTGAGTGTTTTTAACAGCTTCAAATTGGTCAAATTTGGATATATTTGAAGCAACAATGAATGCTGAAACTCTGATTATTTGAAAAGACTTAACACACAAACTTCTAATAGGCTCCCCCTGCAGAACTGGACCTTTCATATGAGCCAAATGAGCAATGTGAGAAATGGAATCAGAAGCAAGAGTTAGTCTTGTATGTGTGATGCTGTGTCATAGGCTGCTTCACTGCCACATGTACCTATGGTCCAGAGCACAAAGCTAGTCAGCGATGTGTCCTTGTGTCCTGCTCCCATTCACTCCACCCTCCTCATTGCTCCCCTCATTCCTCAGCCTCTCTCTTCACACCCCAGCTAACATTCTCAGCATGAAAACCTCATATTCAGCCTAGGTTTGTGTTTCTTATTTAAATTTATTTCTCATTCACATCAAAGAAAGCATCCAGAGAAAAATGATCAGTTCTTACGCTGACATTATATGTATGTCCTCCTTTGAGTCCTTCTATCATGGCAGTGACTGACTGATCTGTTTTATCAATGACACTGAGGTTGTGGATCTGGATGGCAGCAGGGTCATCTTCATTGTAAAACATAGCTTGGTACACCTGAATATTTCCATTTGGTTCAGATGGAGGCACAAATGTTATTTGGAACTTGGTTACTTCATCTGGTATCTTCTGAAATGTTATGTTGTTAGGGGGGTCTTCAGGCACTGAAACAAGTATTTCAATAATCTAGTATTTTAATTAACCAGTTTACTACTATTACTATTAGAGTGAACTTTGAAAAAATTACAAATTACATTTTTGCGTATCAGTATTATTTCATTGGTGTTTTCTGTTTTTATTAAAAATATTTAGTGAAACCCTATTCTTAATGATAGCCTTTAATTTTACAAATATGAAAAATAATTATTAGATAACCCTCAGTAACCTCTACTCATGAAAGTTTCTTCTGATTTTCTGCTCAGAAGTCTGAAGGCATCATTATATCATGAAATACATCTGGGGTAAACAAACCCTTGCATGAGTTGACAAGCAAGAAGCAAGTGTTAGTCTTGAGTATCCCTTTCTGAAAGCCTCCTGTCAACAGCAAGCTCCCTCCCAACACATAAACAAGCAACTCTGCTCCTGAGTGTCTGCTTATCCCAGTTAACTCTTTAGGAAAAAAACACTGGCTGTGACCAGACACAAAAACACAGTATGTATTTTTCTCAAAGACAGGTTTTTGTCAAATGCTTATTCCAGTAGCTTATTCTCAAGAGAGCAAAAATATAAATCATTTTCCCAATGTCCCGATCTGAAAGAAAAGGCTGTAACATTTTTTTCCAGCTAAATATTTATTGCTCTCAGCAGACAAGCATGTATTGTGACCTCTACATTGTAAAATCAAGCAACTGAGGGTAAACAGATTCCCTCAGCCAATGATTTATATGCAGCTGTCATACCTTCCAGGTTTTTTACACTAACCAACAAATGCTAACTCAGGTTTCTCTGGAGTGAGCCTGTGTAAACTGGTCCTAACTCAGCCATATGCTAGACTGTACCAACCAAAGGAGACAAGAGAAGATGGAAAAAAAAACCATTGCTCTCTAAGGTTACTGCACCACCTATCACTTTTTTACATAAGAGAAAGGGCTACCAAAAAAAGATGGCTTACAGGACAGACCCAGCTACCACCTAATTTAATCTTCATCAATTTTTTCACAGTAAAAGATCATAAACTCCAGGGATATATACAGGTCATAAAATCCTTAGAATTTATCATATTAAAGGCATTATATATAAAGAGATATTTACACACACTCAGATCATATCATGAGGGATGTTGGATTTTCATGCATCAAAGGAAAGATGAATTATAAATATTTTTCTGTGTAGTATTCCTAAATCTGAAATGAACCTGTGCATATCTCTAAAAAAAGCTGACCTACAGCTGACCTCACTAGAGATAAGGCAATTGTAGTTTACACACATAGGATAATTAGTTTGAATAAAAAAACCCACTTCAATATCATCCCTTCTTTACACACTTTTATTATATGCACATACTAAAACATATAGGACCTCTCCATAGATGTAGCTCATATATACATATTTTACATGGAGCAAGTTATCTCTATTACCAACTTTTTTTGTTGACTGTCACCTTTATAAATACCAAAGAAAAAACATCATGAGGACAAACATGCATTTTAAGTGCACCATGTGTTTAAAATTCTCCTTTATTTATCAGATGAGAGAAAAACCTGCAAAGTTTGATCCATATAAATTAGAGAAAAATACAAACCTGCTTCAAAAGTGGAGACAATTACTGGAGAACTAGCCTTGCCTTCAAGGAATGCAGCATTAACATCCCCCGTAAAGGCAATGATTACTACAGAATACCTTGTAAATGCTTTCAAATCAGAAATTTCTAAGACTTTATTTTCATCATTTGTCTTCATAAATTGAGCTTTATAATTGTCATTATCTACCTGTAAAAAAAAAATAAAAATTTATTACAAGACTTGAAACATCCAAAAGCAGGATATTATTATTTTAACAACTTAACTTTTAACATGAACCAATTGGTAGACACTGGAACAGGGCAGCTGCAGTGACCTGAAATGGAAATCAAACTAGGCAAAGATCCAAAAGGTGAGCAGATATAAAATTGTTTGGAATTGAAAAGAAAAGGAGAAAAAAACAAGTGGAATTTGGTACAATGTTACAATAACACTGCACAAAGTAATATATCCCTTGGGATATATTAATTAATATTAATATTTGGATATATTAATATTAATATTGGGCTATATTAATTAGCAGCACTACTGACAAGACAGTGGGGAGGGAGTAGTGTCACTAGAAAAGCTGGAAAGCAGAAATATTTTGGGCTCAATGTAGAAAATGCAATATGGCAGAAGGCATAATATAAAATTCAAGATATAAAAAAGGATGTTACTAAGTTGAGGACAACCCATTGTTTCTAGTGTTCATGGAAATGCAAAAAGCAGGATAAAGACTGGATTTCTTCTTGGGATCTCCATCTTCCCTATATCTCAAATAATGTGTAGTCCTGTAGCAAAATCTACAGTGCTGGACTTTACATCCAATTAATATCTTATAATGTTAGCTTAAAAAAGGAGAAAAAGGAAAAATCAGGAGCTTTTCTTGTGTTTGATCAAGTATCATTTACAAAATGCTTTTTATGTCTATTCCCACTTCTTCAGTTAATGATTTCATTATTGTTTCTTCAGTGTGTAATTGGAAAAGAGGATTAGGTAGCTGTACAGTAGTTTTCCCACTGGATGAAATCTGTATTAAATGCAGCTGCTAAAACATTAGAATAGTTCAAGCATACCTTTTATTTGACAGATATGCATCTCTCCCCACTGAGAATTAACCTGAACTAAACTTTCTGATGGACTAAACAGACATTCATTTCCTGGGATGGCCATCAAGGGCCAAAACACTTTTTCCTATCTGGCTATCAAAAATCTGGCATATAAATATTTACACAAGAGCTAAAATACAATCACAGCACTACATCATTAAAAGGCTTCTATTCTTCCTGAAGTATAATGGTTCAGTACCATTTTCCTTTTTATTTTCAGTAATATTTTATTCAGGACTACTTCTAATTATTGTAGGCAGCAAAACAAACTAAATACAACTTGGATGAATAACAACAAGGGAGTACTTTTTAGTTTTTGTGATCTATAAAACTGAAAGGAACATCCTGGCAATTTAAAAAGAACCCTATAACATTCATTAATGAATATTAATTAGCACCTTTTAAGGACTTTACAGTGTAGAAATCTGAAATTATTCTGTTCTGTGAGCTTGCTTTTACAAATCCTTAAAGATACTCAGTTGAGAATGAAAACTAGTTATACATAAAGGAAGTTTATGGAATTCATAGTATACATAAAAAGTTTCCCACTGGGACAGTAAAATATATACTCAAATTTTCACTGAAAAAGATTGTGACAGGTTTATTGGCCTTTAAGAAGGAATAGATTTGTCTACTAAGGTGATTATCTACAGAACTGACACGAATCATTAGACAGACAACATCTGATTACAAGGAATCCCTAAAAATAAAGCTAGATATCCAAAATATATTAAAAAAAAAAGCACGAAACCACCTTGTATAAAAAAAACCTAAAGTCCACTGCAAACTGAACATTTAAAGCAGGTTTTAAAGTTCTTTCCAAAGGTTGTCAGGCTCACATGAAAGATTTAATAGTTCATCCTGCTTTAGGGATTTTATTATAACTTACATTGATAAGGTGTTTATAACATTTTCATAGTATAGAATCAGCTGACAAGTTTTTTATAATTCAGAATTATCAGGCAGAGGATAAAATGTTTAAATACAGGTTGATTAAATATTACACACACATACACAGAAAAATTAAGCTTTGAAAATGGAAACTTTTATCGAAAGTATGAAATTTTTTTTCTTCTGATGCACTAAAATGCTGTTTAGTCAAAAGTGACAGGAACTTTTCATAAGGAAAAATTCTTGTTTAGATAGAGAAAAATAAAAATTGTTATCTATTTACCCAATGGGCCAAGGAACCATTTCATTCCTGTTAGAATTCTCCTTCTTATTGTACACCCTTCATCCTGTCATACTACTGCTGTGCTATGTTCAGAACTGAACAGACTGCACTCTACATATTGTACAATGAAGTTAGAGGAAAACAGCAGGACTGCACATTACTCTCCTTTGTAACTTTGCTGAGGAGCTAAAAAGCATTTGGTATTTTTTTACTCATCTCCTTAGAAATTTTGGTTGCACAAAAATGTCAGCATTAATATTTTAGTATGTCTGGAATTCTTTTGAACGATTCAGAAAACCTGAAAATATACACATAGTCTTATTCTCTTCTCAGAAAATTGAAAGCAATTTCAATAGTTTGAAGTAGACTTCAATTTTATTTTTTTCCCCCCCCATCTCTGCAGACTGATTCAGGATTTCTAAAGTTTTTCTGGGTAAAATCTGGAAAATTGCTTCCCATTTTCACTGATAGTTGAGTCTGTGTAACTTCTGGGAGAACAAGAAACATACATCCTACTTAAAACTGCTCATGTGCTTGAACTTAGAAAATTCCCTATCTTGCCACGGGGCAGGAAATGAGGTTTATTAATGGTTGTTTTAAGGAATATTGTAAGGCTAGTAGAGGATGAAAAGAGAAAGACCACTAGAGCTTTTCTCTTATGTCAGACTTTTTTTTTGCTTATAAAGATCAAGGAGAAAGAAGTGTTATTGCTGTGTTACCAAAATACAGCTAATCTGATGGACAGAGCACCAAGTGGGAAGTCTAGTTTGACTTTAAATTTTGCCCTCTGCTGTGGTCTAACACAGTACAGTCATTTCCTTTTGTAAGGCTCTCCACTCTGGGTTGTAAAATCATGACAATTTTTCCTTCTTTTGAAGAAAAAGTGTTATTTTTACTGGTAAACAGCATCATTATTCTTAGAAAGAGGAACACCTCCACAAAGCTCAACTACTGCTTTACTATATACATTTATAGCTACACTTTTTTTTTTTCTCCAAGACCTTTAACTAGCACACATTTTAAAATTTATATCCCATTAAGAAATGTATAAATGCACCATTAATTCTTATGTGTAGTGTATGTAAAAAAAATACATGGTGATATTGTTTTTCAATTCTGTAACTTCTAGAAGAACATCTGCTGGGGGATTTCTATCACTAAACATCTGTATGACTACCAACAATGAAACAGAATTGCCTTACTGAGGTAATTTCTATGAGGTAGCAAGTTGGTCCTGTGATGATGACAGGTTCACTCCAGCTGATGTTTATACTGTGAGGAGATGTAGCTAAAACAGTCACATTTTCTGGAGGACCATCTGGAGCTGTAGAAAAAAAATATATGTATGTGAATCATAGACAAAGAAGTTCACAACAAATAATCCAGCAATTTTAGCTGCCAGTAGAGATATTTTTTTAGTATGAAAATAAAAGTTTTTCACACACTTAACATTATACATTGTTTAATTACAATATTATGTCTTTTTCATATATAAAGCATATAGTGTAATTTAGAAATCTTTCATTGCAATTACTACCACTTTGTCTTAAATTGAAATTAGAGTTTTTGAATTATAAGTTATTTATATGCATTTTACATGGCAGAAGAAAAATATATATAATTATTTAGAGAAATAGACAAGCATAATAAATTTATGTCAAAGAAATCTTTCAAACAAGAAATTGTGAAAACACAAGGCCTTCTCTATGTTGGAAAGCACTACTAAAAATAATCTTATGCAGAAAAAGATATTTTCTAGGTTTCATTCCAATTTATTCTTAACATATTGAGAAATTCTGGAAAACACTCAAAAAAAAGTGGCAGAAATTGCAAGGGGTGAGAATATTCACATTAAGAAATAGGATTTTCCTACATTTTCCTTTTGTCAAGGTGATATGTGAATTATCCTAACTATATCTTTTATAAGAATAAGAAATTTCTTATTATCAATAAGAAATTAATGAATTCATAATAAAAGCACAGCACTTCTCAGAAAATAGTATTAGTTTATCATAATGACTGTGGTAAATGTCAGGAAAGTAAGATATGGATACAGATTTCTACATATTTCCAGAACTTGGCTTCAGGGTGACTTATTTTTTTAATCTACCACGAAAAACAAATAAATAAATAAATAAACACAGCTATAATTAACACATATCAGTGAACAATCTGTTACAAAAAATGTTGCCAGTGATCATATCTATCCTAATCAGAAAATGCAGTGTCAATTCTGAAACATGATTAATACAGTGTGTGTTTTTTCACCATTAATCAGTAGATAAGAGGGTTTAATGAAGAAAGTGAGAGTGTATACAAGACTACTTAGGTTTTTTTCTAGGTAGAAAACAAGTTATGAAAAGGAAAAATAGCATGGAAGGAGGTATGTATCTATTGAAATTATGTGTGAAAGATTAATGAGGAGAAATAATGAAATTTTGCACTGTGAGGTGAACATTTTGCACCACAGTTGTAGAAAAAGCCAGGAAGATTTGGGATTTGATAAGGTGCTATGAGAGTTTAGGGTATTGGATATAGGAGGGAGATTGCTGTGCTGGGATTAGCAGGAATATACTAGATTTTGTAGGCAGGATCAAATTCAATCACAGAAACAGTCCCCCAGAATAGTGAACAACTGAATGAGGGGTGCAGTTGAATGAGCTATGGAAGTTTATATTTGATATATTTTTAGATCTTTGCAAGAAAATTCCAACCATGCTGTATTTAACATACTTCTTAAAAATAAATCTAAGTGTTAAGTGTTAATACTTGCTTTATTTTCATCATGGGAAGTACAATATCAGACATTAACTGGATGATATTGAAATTTAGGAATATTTTCTGAAATAAAGTGTATATTTAGAAAGAAAACTAGAAAATGAAACGTGTCTAATGTGTCTCATGTCCTACAAAGCCCATCTTTTTAAAAACTGTGTTTGCTTCAGTGCATAACTGCCACATTCTGATTTAGGTTTGTTTGTGAAATGAATCTAGTCAATACAAGGCTGTGCTATCACTATACCCTTTCTCTTATAAATCACAGCAATTTACTCAGTAGAAATGACCTAGTCTTATTCTCTCATTCCCCCATAATCCAATCACTTCCTCTCATAAGCACTTTTCTCCTGGTTTTCAAATAATGCATTTTCTGTAACTAATAACCATCATTTCCTGATTATCATGCTTCTATCCTTGCACAGGAATGTGAGTCTTATGGAGGTCAGGGTCATCTTTCCCATCCATCTGTGTCCTGATGCTAAGGCAGCAGTTAAGTGTGTTAGCTTGAAGATAAGTCTGGATAGCCCATCATTTAGCATAATCCACAAAAACAAGACTGAATACTCCAGTCTTCTAATAGAAATTCATGAATGCCACTTTGGTTAAGAACAGATATTTTTTTCCCCCCTTTTTTCCAACAAAAAGTGTGAGGTTCAGTCAATTTTATAATCACCTAGGTTACTTTCACCTGTATTTAAACATTTGTATTTTCTTTAGGCCATAATTACTTTCCAATGTTTAGTTTTGAAAGAATGAAAGGAAGAAAGAAAAACAAGCTCCCTGAGGCAAAACTTGCCAGAAGGCATGAAACAAGACATGATATCTCATTGTTTTCACCACACAGCAACATTTCTTTAAGTATACCAAACAACTGGGTATCAGCAGAAATTGGGAAAGGTGCTGAAAAGAGAAGCATAACCCTCTGCCCCATGCAGCTCTGTCCCAGCCTTCATGGCACATTCAAACATCTGGGATTTTCCTTTGTATCTCAGGAGATCCTGGCATTAGGGCCCTTGGCAGTTTATCAAAAAAGCACAGCATTGTGTAACTGTATGAGATCCAAAACGAGCCCAGTGATCTCACTGATGTTCATTTTCCACCTAGAGTAACTCTCCACAAGGATTTTTCTCTCAGAAAGCCTAAGCTTGGCCAGTTCTTATAAATGTGAAAGTGAAACCCAGGGTAAGTGCAGGTGTGAGAGAAAAAAGTTTCCCTAGGTATGGAAAACATTTCTTGCCCTTACTGTGACACAGCACTATGATCTTCTGTACTGGTAACTGTATAAATCTAGGTTATGTTGAAAATATTTCATCTTGCAGAGTAGATCTGGCTCTTGGGTAATCCATCAGCTAAGTAATAACAGTGCCATCAAACTACTTTATGAGACAGTAGGACAATTCCTGTGAGGATAATCCTGGAAGACACAAGGCTGAATAGTTTATCTGTGAGATGTGAGAACTGGACTGCACTGAACAACCTGTAATATTTACCATGGAGTAATGCTTTAACTACTTCCAGTACAGAACACAGCCTAATAATACACAGGATGTATTACTCTACAGATACTATGAGGAACATTACATAAAACCCTCCTGAATTCACAACACATGATTGTAAAAACATGAGTGGAATAAAATAAGTATCTGAATCATTGAATAGCCCTTGGTACAGAGCTGTTAAGGTCCTAGGTATCTCTATCATCATTACATTGGAAAGGAAGGGAGTGATGGAGCTGTAATTTAGTCAGGGCACTCATAGTAGTTGTCAGTTGTTCTACATGGGCCAGAGGCCAGATCTCAGATGTGCTCTGACCTAGGCTGGCTGCAGACTGCAAGGGAAAGTCATATGACCCTGTGACAACTGCCTAAATTATTTATGTTTCATGTCCTCTTCTCTCAAACACCTAGTAATGACTTATCTGTGACAACTAACTCTTCTCGTGCTTAGAAATTGAGAACATCAGCTGAGGCATGTCAATTCTAATATATGTCATGGCAATACTCTAGGTTGCTACACTCATTTGTAATCTCTTTAGGTGGATATGGTATTGGAAAGAAATCTTAATTCCTCTGAAACTATTGCTTAAATTCTACTTCCAGGAACGTACAAGAGAATTTCAGGAAGTATTACAATGTTAGTGAACAGTGTTTTATTCAAAGAATTAGGAGTACTTTTCAGTGATGCACCCCACATGTGAAGATATATTGAAAATAGTGTATCAACCCAAAATAGTCAAAATTCAGACTCACCAGTTCTAGACAGAGTGGGGCTGAGGAATGAAATTGCTGTTGGGTAAGCAGTAAGTACCATAGAACACACAAAAGGAGTTAAAATCTGAAGTAGTGTCAACTATGCATACCTACCACATGATTTATATAATGACATTTCATATGTGGAGAGTTGCAGTAAAGCCTTATTAACTTCACCAAGTCTAGATCAATGAAGAAATAACTTCTATCAAGTGCTTTTGGTTATTAATGTGAACATCCCATTGTTATAGCATTATGGCATATGGCAGACATCCTTACTTACAGTCAGGAAGAGTTTGTGTGGAAATCCAAGGTGACAAACTGCCATAACCAACATTTGTACTGGCAGCAACTGCAAATCTGTACCATCTGTATTTCTTCAGTCCATACACTGTCTTTTCTAGCCAGTCATCCACCACATTGTCATATAAATATTGATGCATCTCATGTTCAATACATTCCTTAGTTTCCCAGTTGCTGCAGTGGAGGGACTGTAGCTGGATGGTAATCTTGTAGTTTTGAAAGTAGCCAAGGATAGATTTTGGTGATCTCCAGTTCAAAGTCACACTCGTTGATTGCACATTGGAAAAAACAATATCCCTGGGAGCACTAGGAACTGCAAATTAAAACACTTATCAGATATCTTCATTTGAATGGACAGTGACTGCATCTAGAACCCTTTTATTCAGTTTGGAAAAGACATTTTAACAAGCATGCCTAAAGATTCAATATCATATAGTTAATAAGGAGTAATTGCATTGGGTAAACCAGACTGTACATATATAGGGGCCATACTATTTCTTTTGAAATAAAGAAAAATGCTTTTAGGTGTGGCATGCAAAGGCAGCTTTGAGAGGTGTGACATTGTTGTTGCTACATTTGGGGCTATGTCTCAGCTGAGGGAGGGAATATCAAGCAAAGATATTTTTGATCTACCCATAGCATCTCTCACTGCTGTTGCTAACTGGGATTCCTCACCTCTCACTTAGAAACATTCATTTGTCTCCCTCTCTGTTAGTAACATAAGAAACCCTCAAGCAACTCCTTGAGGTTTTGTAAGTGTCCTGTTTCACCTTGTGAATGGCAACTATCAATAAAAGCAATATCTGTGTTTACAGGAATGCTTTACAACCTGTCCAGCAAACAACAAATTCAAAGAACTCAAATAACAGAGCTAAATAACATGGCAATAAAAAGCAAAAAATAATCAGAAATAGTCCATAAACTTTGCTTCCATATATTTATGTACATACATAATGCATGTATGTACATAAATACACATATACACATGAATACATATTTATCCATATCTATTTTAAGCCAACAGCATACTCCCAGCTCTCACAGACTGGATGCAACATATGGTTTTGTGCTATAGCACATAGTCACACAGTAAGCTAATATTATCTCTAAGACTGTGTAAGATAATACTAATACTCTCTGTGGTAAAAAAATTATGCAGAGAAACCAGCTCAGAAATAATTTCGTGTACTTAGCTTTAAAGAGTGCTTTAGAGTCTTCTGGGGAAGAAGTATTGTTGGTAAAAGAAAAACACACGACACATCCTCAAACAGAAACTGAAGAAGCCCCAAGGCTTACATGAAGAATAAAAGGATCCCAGACCAATGTTACTGGGAAAGAAAGCAAAAACCTTCCTTTTTTTTTCAGCCTCATGGGAATATCTGATCTCTGCTTTCATCTGCAACAATCTGTTTGTAAAAATCATCATAATATAACAAGCTGAAGCTTCTCACTAAATAGGAATATTGAACAAGAAATGTAAATTCTGAGGCAAACCAAGAAATTCAAATCCCTTCAAATGAGCCCAAAGCAGGTGGAGTCTGCAGGACTCTGCAGGAACTGTGGGTGCTTCCAGTGTTCTTCCTCTCAGCTCTCAGGTGCAGCACACAGCAGCACCCTGTGCTCCCACAGAAAACCACCTAAGGAAAAAAATTATCTTCTACAGACAACTTTCATCATCATACTCCATGCTATCCAATAGAAAGGTGTTTTTCTCTTTTTTTATTGGCATGAAGAGAAGTAAAGGAAGTAGTAAATAAAAACAAACCAGTCAGCAACATTCTTCCTTGATTACACTTTTCAAGATGTTAAACTCCATTTGTCCACTTTCAAAAAAAATAAACAATGCAATATTTTCCTAGTAGCTCTATAAACTGTATTTGCTACTTGTGTAAACGACAAAAAAATGTCTTAGTTTGATCATTAGTTAATGAGGCTAATCACAGACAGAAAGAGAATTGTTCATGTTCTAGCCAGCACGATGGGTTTTCCTTCTCAAGGAGAGCACCCCGTTCTTCCAGTTTCAACATGGACAATGGCATCAAAAAGAATTGAGAGTAATCAATGTTGCAGTGAAGATGGAAAAGATGCTTGGCAATTTCACAGAACTAGAAATTATACCAGGAAAAGTAAGGGTGGCTCTGATTTATGGGCTCTTCCAGAGAACAAAAAGCTCTAAAAAAGCCAGCATCTGTGAGCTCTCCTGGAATTCTGTGGAAAGAGACTGTCATGGTTTAGGGTTCAGGTGGCCCCTTAGACCTGTAACAGACACTCTGGTAACCCCCCTCTCTCCCCAAAGGGGAAGAGAAAAGGAATGAGGGAGACTTAGCAATTAGAAAAGGAAACTAGAACAGCCTTAATGAAAATTAATAATAATAAAAGTGGAACATATAAAAATATATAAAAAACCAGTATCAAACCCAGCCCCTGATGGCAATTATGTCACCATCAGTGATGCTATGATCAGGTACTGGGAGAGTCCCAAACTGGGCCCAGCAGCTGATGGGAGCTGTGTTCAGGAACTGGATTCTGGTACCAGATTCAGGAACACACAGAGAGGGACCAAAGGCAGAGTGGACAGAGTCCTCCTTGGATGCTCCAAGGAAGGAACCAAAACAGGACCTGAGCCAAGCTGAGCAAAGCTGGAAAAGTGTGTCAAGAGGGCAAAGAGAGAGTTAAACCCTTGTGATCCCTCAGCCTTGTATAGAATGAGAGGTATATGGGCTGGAATCCCTCGTTGGTCAGTTTGGGGTCACCTGCCCTGTCCACTGCTCCCTGCAGGTGTGGCTTTTCACTTTCTGCACCTCCAAGTGTGGTGACAAGATCCATCAGTGGCCTTGATCTGCACACCAATCCTCAGTGCTGACTCTAAACACGGGGTGTTTAGCAGCAGACACTGCCTATGAGAACATGTTGCTAATTTCAGACAGTGAAGTTAGTTAGAAGAACTGTGATTTAAAGTCCCTGAACAGAATTAGTGCTGTTCTCATTCAAACCAGGACAGAGACAAACTCACAGTGAGCAGGGCAAAGAATGGAGGGCAGAAAAATGGGGTTTCTCTTTCCATCTGTCCTTTATCCCATAACCTACAGAGGGAGTCTGTTCACACTATCCTTGCAAGGTTGGAGATAGTGTCTGAGAGTAAAACTACATGAAAATCACCATTTTGAAAGATAAATACACATCTACTACACTAACAGATTAGACAAGTATTTAATATTTCATACAAAACCTTTGATTGCTATTTTATTTTCTTCCAGTTTACTAAGACCCATATAAACAAAATATTTCTAACCCACAAAAGAAAAGGTCAGAAAGCAGAGGTCTGGGAAAATTTTCTCCACTGGTGCCTAGGCAGACCTTTAAAAAGGAATCAGAGCCTTAAATGAAAGTCCAATTAAAATCTAGTCCATTTTATCTCAGCACTCACATAGACATATCAAATATAAAAGTAATCTCTCACTAGATCAAAAAAAAGGGATGTGATCTGAACCTGGAGCAAACCAGAGGTTTGCTGAGGGCCGCTGTGAGGAGCAGTGACACCCAGTGGCACAGTGTCTCTTGCACATGATGACTGTGTTCAATGAGACAGCTTCAAGACAACTATGCTATTGGGTTACAGATACAAAGGGGATTACAATTACTCCAGCATGGAGAATCAGACTGCCATTCCTCAAGAATGACTAAAATCCCCCCAACTTTTTCTGTCCACAGATGGTACTGATTTGAACAAACCATTCCATGCTTCCTACAGTAATCATCCAGCTTGTTTAAATTTTCCAAACATGACTCAACTATGATGAAGTGATCACTGTTCACTCCAAAAACAATTAATACCAAAAATCTCACCTTTTACAAGTACTTTTTCGGATTGAGTTGGAACTCTAACAAAGATTTATGTATCTGCTCTTATACCCTGCTGCTTTGATATGTGCCTAACATGAACTTTACTATTATTCCTGGTTTCCAGAAAGGTGCACATTTTCTATGTGAATAGGGAGTTTTTCAAAGGTGTTTTTTTTTTCTTTTTTTTTTTTTTCTTCTGTGCAATGTACTCTATCCTTTTCCATTTAGTAGCTTTTAATTCATCTCCTGAAAGCCAGCCAGGGAGCTGGCAGAGAGTCTGGCTGTGAAATGCTGCTGAATTCAGTTTCTGGACTGGAGGAGGAACGAGGTATTTTCAGGTTCATCCAGCATTGTTCACACGATGGCCAAACTCCAACAAAAAGTGCCTGTAGCCAGATCCACATGTGATTTTAAGCTCCTAAAACCTATTTACGTGCCTGAACTCCCACAGAAGTTGACAGGAAGCTAAGCACCTAAATAGAAGTTACTTTCATAGATCTTGGCCCCAGTTCCCTGTGCTCGTCTGGCTGCAATGTTAATCAGCCCTTCCAAAGCTAGTGGACTGCTCTGAGATTAAGTTTTCATTTGAGAACCTAAATGAAAGGAAATTCCCGGTAAAAAAAAAACCACAAAGGACCATGCAAAGACTCAGCTCAAGTTGAACAGGGCCAGTGGAATTGGTTTAAACCAACAGAAACACTCAGGAGATAAAAAAAATTTCTTACTTGCAATGCAAAGATAACCCAAGGGCAGGAAAGGACACACACACACACACACACAGAGAAAAAATCTACTGAGGAAAGAGAGAAGTTACAGCTTTCTGTAAAGTCTTCTGTGGAAAACAATGACTACAGCTGCACAGGCCAGGAACAGAAGAGGGTAACATGATAGGGCATAGTTCCTAATGAAGTTAATAAAAAAAAAAAGTCTGCCTACAGAACAGCTGCTTGTAGCTGGAGTTTGGATTAAAAGAGCAGCGGCAGCCTAGAAGTCTGTTGGGTGGTATTAAGAGCATCAATTGGAGGAAAGTGAGGAACAAAGTAGAAGAGAGAGCAGTGGGCATAAAACAAAAAGCCTGAAGGTATCAGAAAGGAAAAGTAATATTCTGTATTGATTATCTCTAATAATTTTTTAAAGCCTAGTTACCCAGAGGAGTTCCTTGGGTTAGGCTGGTAACCCTGACCATACTAAATACTACTCTAGTATAAACTACTAGCTTCAGGAAGGAGTGTCATGATGTTAAGTCTTGTTCAGAGCACCACAAACAGGTCCAAAATTATTTTGCCAACATAAAAATGTAAAAAACCAGTAGAATATTTTTCCCATGACTTGGGTCTGATACTATCAGACATGCTTTAAAGAAAATTGCACAGTTGAGAATGTCTTTAAAAAGCCTCTCTGGGCTGTTTTAGTCCTTTAGCATATGAGAAAACTTAGTCTCTTAACTTGGGATCTGAGCACTGAAAAATACAATCTTACAAACCTAAAGAGAAATTCCCACCTTTAAGCTAAGCTTAGAAAAACAGTGAAAAGTTGTCAGTGCTCAAGTATTAAATAGGAATACTCAGCTTTCCAACAAACTGAACCACTGTCTAATTTCCAGTAGACAATGCATTTGACCTGTAAATGCTTTCAACTGTGGCTTTGTATGTATACTTTCACCACCAATTCTTACCCATTTATGCACATTCATCTGTCCCTGCTAGATTTTGTGCTCCTTACAAGTCCAGATAAAACAAGGCTCACATTTTCCAGCAGGCAACTCTATCCTAGAGATAAAAACCTCGATTCTATAAAGGTTCTGCTGTGCAGAAAGAAAAGGTATTTTATGCATGAGGAACAACAGATGACTTAATTTGCCACCTCCACACCAAAAATCTAGACATCTTTCCCACTACCAATCCTTTTAGGTGTGCTACTCTCCTTCATGCAGAAGGCACACCGTTGTGTATAGCTACAGGTTAGTACTGGCCAACAAAACTATTCACAGATTAAATTTAAAAATGTTTCTTGGAAAATTTCTAGCCATATTTATTTAAAATGTTAATTTATGAATGAATCTCTGTTTAGCAGAAAACAAATGGTAATGACTGTCACCATAGTATAAGGAAGCTTTAAAATGTTCCAAGACTCTGTGTCCAGTTATGATATTAAGAAAGACTAGCAGTAAGGAGGGAATAATTACTCTGTATGTCTTAATACCAGAATAAATATAATTAATATTTTTAGACAGTAATAAAATGTCTATCAATAAAAATCTAAATTAAAAAAATTGAAAGCAGCAGCAGTTTTCTTTTGATTTCATGTTTTGAACCCTGAAAGTGGCTTTTTAATTGTTTTTATTCTTAACTGAATTACTATTATGCTTATCCCAATCTTGTGAGTTAGCTGAATCTTCACAGCTTCAGTGTGTCTTTTGGAGTAAGTTTCCTACTATTTATGGCTTTTTCTCCCTTTCAAAAACTAATTCAACTTTAATGAAATTTCTTTTTAATATATGCATTTTCTTGAAAATAATCCAAGGATACATGGCTATTCAGTCATAAAATCCAAACTCATTTATGTATGTGTACATGCTACATTATCTTTCATATCTTTATGATATATTTAATCACAAAGTAATATTACCACTACAAAGCTGACATTTTTTATAACATACTGCAGATTGGCAGAGGTGGTTTACCATGACAATGGAGCTAGATTAGACACAAAACACTATTAATCTCCTCATAAATTTAATCTTCATGATTCATGTTTCATTGCACCCAGATATGAACAAATTTACCTTAAAAAAAAAAGAAAAAAAAAGAAAAAAAAGCAAGTAATCTTTCTAAGAATGTAAAGGTCAAACACTATGCAGTGAGACACTGAGCCAAATTCGATTTCACTTTATGTCAGAAATAAATGCATTGTCAGTGACTCAGTGCTGGCTACATATTCTGTGACTAATCTTAGACTACCATAAATAAGAAGCTGACAACAGCTATAAAGCTGTTTCCATTCCCATCCATGAATCTCCAGTTCCTAGTATCCAGTCACCACAAAACAATTCATGCAAAGACACAGTTAAGGAAATGTCCTAATAATAACTAGTTAGTTGTAAATTTGACTAAGCAACAACATGCATGCCAATGTTAAACCAGTAAGAAAAGGTGTTTGCAGCTGAGGAGTGTACTTAGGTGCAGGATCACATGCAACAACATTCAACACAGCAGCTAAACTCACTACAGTATTTCCAGTCAATGCTGTAAGATGTGCACTTGCTCATGAAATGATGCTTCCTTCAGAAGGGGATTCTGAATCATGCTGATGGACAGGAATTTCTGAGCAAACAAGAGGGCAGATGATGCATGCAGAAGTCTTAAATCACCAAGGAGCTAGACAGAAGGGGACCAGCAGAGATCAGAAAACAGTAGCATTTGTAGGGGAGCTGTTGCTCATAAGGAAGCCAATTTAGAGAGACCATTTTACCAGAAACAGGTATGAATGTGACACCTCATTGTTTAAACAGGAGATGAGACCAAGCTTTATTGGGATGGCCCATCTCACAGGAGAGACAGTCACCAAAGTACAACCCAGGCTCTTTTCACAGTGTTGGCCATATTATGTCAGCAAGGGGCTGTTCTGCTTGTCCTTTAGAGCTCAACCATTTGATCTGGAACCAAAGCAGCAGCAGTTCAGCTGATGGTACAGATGTGCTGTCAGACATGCACACCTGCAAGTCTCATTTTAAGAACTGTGGAAATTAAATCTCACAGTAGGACACTAAAACTCTGTGAATAGGAGAGATCCAAAGGCTGAACCTAAAGAGGTGCATGACAATCAGGAATCTACCAACATGAAATCTAAGCATAATGGTAAATTGAATCTCCTCCAGTTTAGATGTCTGAATCAAACCTGCACTGTAGAGCTGCTCCCCTCCACACCTCATCCAGAACATAAACCCTATTGCTGACACAGACTCTTGGAACTATTATTTGACAACACTGCTCAAAACATACTCCTTCAGTTGAAATATATATGAGAATCAGTACTACAACTCATATAGTGGGTTATTCAGTAAAACAGTAATTAAATTATTACAAAAGCTATGTTTCTAAGCATCAGGGAATACTGTCATTCTTCTGGATCCTGCTCCATGAATATTATTTTTTATTTTTATGTTGTTACTGAAGAAAAAAAAAAACAAGATAAATAATGCCAAGAAATCTTCCCTAATTGTGGAAGAGAACTGAAACAGACATGTGCTTCCTGGAGCCTCTCTCCACCTCCAGTTTAGAAGCTAGGCACATAGCTATTTACACAGAAGTAATGCTGTGTTTTGCACAGAATTTCATCTTCAAGTCTTGGGTGTCAGGTACAGACAGAATTAGGCAAAGTGTTTATTAAATGTCAATTAATTCTCAGCACCAAGTATATCCTAAAATGGGAAAAAAAGGAAGCTCTGTTTCTGCACATTCACTATTAGGAAGAAATTTAAACAACAGAAGGAATTAGCTACCTGAATTGAAGCAGGTATTTCAGGCCTGATTGTTTCATAGTCATCATTTCAATTAAACAAAAGCATTCACATGAATAATTTCTTACCTTTTTCTGGAAGTGTACTGGCATTGCATATCTGTTCTTCACCATCACCAGCAGAGGTTGCAGCTTTTATTTTAAATTGATAAGTAATATTGGAAAGCAGATTTCTAAAAGTATGCTGTCCAACATAAGATGAAAAATTTGTAGTATTTCCTTCAACTGTTATGACATAATGAGTAATTATGCCATTGGATGAAGCAGGAGGGTCCCACTGCACAAGGATTGATTGCCAGCTTGTTGCAATACAATGAACATTCTGGACAGCTTCTGGTACTTGAAAGATATATGTGCACCAAAGATTAACATCCCCACACAGTTAAAATAGTAATCACAGAACAATATAGTCAGAGAAGCAGACACAATGCTCATAGCAAGGGTTAATAAAGACAAGACAGAATCCTTATATTAACTCAGCGAGGAACTGATCCAGCTATTGCCCAAAATCTGAGGTGGAGGGAAAGGAAACAATACTGCAACTAAGCACAAAATATGAGAAAAAAAGCTGTAAATTGACTAGTCCACTATTTCCCACTAGTTCCTGTGGGAAATATCTCTCCAGCACTTCTGAAATAAGTGCCAGGAATATGGAATATCAGTGATGAAATAAGACAGCTGATGGAAGATCATGGCTCTTGAAGAGGACAACTTCCAGCTGCAGAGATCCAACAGCCAACCTGAACCAGTTCAGTGATGGTCCAGATTTCTCATAGTGTTGTAACTGCTGATTTTGATAAATAGAATATTTTTTCCTAGAACCCCTGTTCTATCAGCTATGTTAATAATATTTCACTAGAAGGGTGGTCTTGAAAACACTCTAGTTAGTACATGGGATCTACTGACACTTCTTCTCCCTTTGTTATCAATATAAAAAGGTACCTGGCAGTTTGGACACAGCCCCCTAACTCTTGCTTGTCCCCTGGCACTGACAGCCCCTTACAAAGTACATGAGCCTGCAGATTGCTCTGAACTGGCAAAGGAGCTACATTTTTGCACAAAGGCCAGGTTCACAAACCTTCAAATCTCCTGGACTCTCTTTAGTGAATGTTGAACATTTGTGTCCATTTTGAAACCTTCTGCAACTTCAAAAGATATGTAGAAGGCACAAAACAAAACTGCACATAATTAATTAATTAAGCCAGCTATATTGTGTAGTCCTCCCCAGTTGTTAGGAAGAGTAAGATCTAACAAATCAGAATATTTAATTAGCAGCTAGCTTCCCTTCCTAAACTAAATTATAAAATTGTTAAAAATATATATTTGTTTAATAGAATTTCCAGGCCATTTGCCAATCTTTTGCCCAGCTGCTTTTGATACTGCTAAAGTTTCCGTTATTTTCACAGGGATCTGAATTATCACTTTGATCTGCAAAGACTGATATCTATCTAATTTTCCTCCCTTTATCTGTGATGCTATTAAAATATTTATAGTAGCCATATAAGCCTTTCATTTCAGATGAGGACACTGCTAATTCTACACTTCCGACATCAAACTTCAACCCCGGCCTATCTGGTACAATAGGAATGTGTTACTCATGCAGAAGACAATGACACAGCTTTAAGTTATTTTCTTTGGAGAGAAGAGGAAGAGTATTGTTCAGACATACAAGGAATATATATATATATGTATATATAAAAAGAACTGCAGCTTAGGAAAAGTCATGTCTAACCTGATTCCATCGTTGTAAACTGGACGGCGTTACTGAACTGATGGCCATTCCCAAGCTTGGTAAATGCAGAGACACTGATAAAATAGGGGCTGAATGGTTCCAATCCAGCAAGGTTGGCCTCGTGGTTTGAACCTGAAATGTTCTTAAGGAAAGAAAGCTTATTAGTATGCAATTAATCTGTGGAAAAGTTGTGGACCTCACACTGAAGCCACTGAAAGGAACAGATTTAGAGCCATAGCCTTGCCTCTTCTACTCTGAGTAGCTTTCAGCCAAAGTAGTCCCTGAGCTCAATGAATAACAATGCAGGGTCAAATTCTTCCTTTCCCTATTTCACTGTGGCTTGTGAGGAAAATATGTCAAAGGATGGTATCACAGTTACCAGAACGTTGTTACAACAGATTAACTTCACATATGCCTCTTTTTACTGATACAGAATACTCCTGTCACCTCCACATTAACACCTCTCACCTTCTACTTCCTTAATACACCTCTGCAGTGGAAGAGGTCCTGGGTCAAAGCTTCTCATTTCTTTTACTTTACCAGTTGGCACACCAAGTGAAAAAAGCTAAAAAACACCATTCAGTTCCTGGTAGCATGGAAGGCATATTTTGTGCAATTGTTGAGAGGACTATAGTAGCAGCAGGGAAAAAGCTGAATTTCAGCACAAGAAAACCTGGTGAACATCTCGTGGGATTCAAGTTATCAGAGAATGACTGTGTCTAACTACATCATTTCTATGGAAATTGCTCTGCCTGCATTGCTGCCACCACCTAAATCTAATTTCTTGCCCATATAACATTACAAAACATGAAGAAACATGAAGAAGGGAATAAAAGCAGACTGCATAAGGGGTAGCTCATTAGGGCCACTCCAAGGGGACTGATTTCCACAGTGTGTACACTTAACAGCACAAGCAATTTCCTTACATGCTAAGTCTCTGCAATAAGAAATGTATTGCTGGGGGAGCTTGAGTCATGAAGCTCCTCACTGTCCCATACCTTCATTACACTGCATGGCTTAAAACATGTACCTATTCTTATTCTTATTTTGCAAAAATAAAAGAATGCAAACCTTTAATCAATTTTTAACCATTTTTCAATATGACTAGGAGTGTTTGTCATTAATTTTGAATCTTGAAAGTCTGCAGATACTAAATACCTAAACAGAGTCAGAAAACAAGTAGCTTCTGTCATTTTCTAACATATAGTAAATAATAAACTAAATATTACTAAAGCTCATAATTCATGGAATATTAGAAGCTCAAAACAAATTTAAGTCTTTTTTTTCTATCTAATTTTAAAAATTGAATTACAGGTATGGTATGAAGGTAAGTAAATTGTCTTATCAAATAGGAATTTAGAGGAGCTTCATAATTCTAGGAGACATTTGAAGTATTTGTTTCATTTTTTTTTTCCCTAAAGCATGGAAAAAATATTAAAAAAAATAAACACTCTTCATTATAAACATACCTGATAAAATAATTTTCCAGTCTTGTTTTGATAAATCTTAAAACTATAGCTTAGAATAACACCATTTGGCTGGGGACTTGGATCCCATTTTAGCCAGACAGATTCTGCAGTGTAGTTTGTAATGGTCAGATTCTGTGGTGGAGCTAATGGCACTGTGAAAGAGAAATGCTGTTGAGTTCCAAATTACAAAGAATCCAGGCAAAACCAAACACTCTGGAGAAGTAGGAGAACATCAGATAAAAAATGTTAACGAAAGTACTTAAATTGACAAAACAGTAATTATTGCTCTTTTCATCTTTTTCTTTCTCTTTGGCATAAAATAAATTCAATTAATCTGGAATACCTGTTTAGTCAGCAAGGGCACTTCTTAGGAATAAAACAAATCTTCTAATCACTTAAACATCCCCTTTGTCAGAACTAAGGTATATAACCAAAGTCTTATTACACATATTAACTGGACTGTGATATACCTTGCTTCCTACATCATATATCAAGCACAACTTTTACCAGATATGCCATTTATCACACAGGTGAGAAGAGGTCCATATAAAAGAAACCTGTGTCTCAGAAATATTTCCACATTTTATCATTTTTCAGTTATGTGGAAAATATTCAGTAAATTTCAGTTATGATGAAAAGAAAGGAACTGATGCTTGCTCCAAAAATCCCTGACACTTGGCAATCTGTAACACACTCTCAAGGCAAGATATTTCTCCTTGGAATTACATTTGTAATCCTATGCAGAATGCTATCTCTTGCACACTGTGGTGGGAGGAAGGGATCTCAGAAAAGACTTTCCTTGTGTTTCCTTCTGCTGAAAGCTCTTCGTGCACAGATCAATGGAAAATGAATCTTAACTCTCTCCAGGTCTGTAGTTCAGATGTAAGAAGGATGCAGTAACACCGGGCAAATATTTCCAAGTTGATTGCTATTGAATTTTCTCACCTGACTCATCTGTGTAGAACTGAAGTATGGCAGATGGACCAGGTCCTTTTATTGTTCTTGCTGCTGCATAAATGCTGTATAATGTGAATGGTAGAAGGTCTTCCAAGATGATAAAATTATTGGTAGTAGAGAATGAGTTATTCCTTTCTGGCCCAAATAGATGTAAATCATAACTTATTATAATACCATTTGGCTTAACAGGAGGGTCCCAGGAAAGCATAACTGAGGTAGTTGACAGATTTGAAAATGTTTTGATTATAGGTGCTGATTCTGGGACTACATGAAGAAATAAGAAAAAGAAAACCAAGGATAACATCAGAAAAACATAAATTACAATGAAGAATGTCTTTAACTATCAGTTAAAGTTGTGCTCTGAGTGGAAAATTCAATTTCATGGCCTCAACACAAAAAATGTGTAGCAGTTGTTTGTGGTGTTGTATAACAAAAATACTTTAAGTAACATGAGAATAAAATAATAAAATACACAATAATATATTTTTCTTTTAGAAAGCATTCATTGCTCTTTTTGTTTTGTTTGTTGGGGGTTTTTTTCTATATTTTCTTAGGAATGAATAAAAGATACTTACCATCTTCATCAGTTCTTATATGCAGACTCAGAGTGTAGTGTTCTGAAGATCCTTTCTCAGTTGCTGGTGTGATTTTCAGAATGTAGTCAGTATATTTCTCCAAATTGTCAAAAATTATACTTGTGTTGTAAGTAAGGAAAGACAGTATCTCATTGGTTCCCAGTTGCAACAAACTTAGAGAAACATGAAAGAAGACTAAGCCATTTGGCTGGGATGGTGGAAGCCAGCTTACATTTACAGAAGATGAGGAAATGTTTTGATAGACCAGATTTTCAACAAAACCATCTGGGACTATGAGAGATAATAAGCAAAAAATAAATGCATGGATTACAGTAATAAAGTGTCCAAAACAAAGATAGAAATAAATGTTCAAAGTATGATTAGTCTGTAAATCTCATAATATATTGTTCAGCTTTTAAAAATAATTTATATTTCACTTTCAAAAGCTAAATATTTTGAAGGCATATATAAAAATTATCTGTGTTAAATTTATCAAGAATCTAAATGATGGTTTAAGACAGTATTTTTATTGCTCCTATCCAAAGAAGTTTGAGAATGAACTACATTTTTAGTATTACAAAGCAAAGACAGATCAAAATGTCTTCCTTGCAAAGAAAAACACTGCAGTATTGAAAACAGTAGTTATTTTTAACTTTGCCATCATAACAAATAATTTTGAAGTCAGAAAATATTTAATAAAAGGAAGCACTGATACACAGTGAGCATTAAAAAATTAACAACTTACTATCCTGATCTGTATATACATTTATTATTTCACTGGTTTTGTTTCCATCTCCAAAAGCTGTGCTTGCAGTTAACCACAGAGTATAATGGCTGTATTTTGCCAAGTCATCCAGAAGAGCAGACTGGGACAGGCTGACATCACTGGTGTTGCCAGAACTTGTAAAATTCTAAAGGAGGGGGGAAAAAAAACCATGGTCGCCAATGAAAATTTTACTTATCCATTGATTTCTCTTTATAGTTCCCATTTAGCCACCACCATCACCACCAGATTCAGGAGACATGAACCTTCACTTTGACCCCCTTATGTGTCCTGATTTTTATTGGAGTTTTAAAGTAATTATTTTATGGTGCCTGTTTTACTCCTTGTAAATACTATGAAATACACAATTGACTCCTCGTGTTGTTTGTAGGTGTTGAATGCTGATCCACCTTTTTTTAACACCACATTGCATCTGTAATAGGCAATGTGTTTATTGCATTAAAAAAATGACAAAAATCCCTATCATCTGCTAAATATTTACATATTACATGATCATGAATGTGCCTGCTTTGCCTGATCTGTATGAAGACAATTAAATTATTCCTCTCACTTTATTCTATTTTTACTAATAGATGTTCCAGAAAATTGTCTGATTTTGAATGTAGATTTTCCTGCAGCAGAGATCACAGGACATCTGATAAATTATGTTAGTTTTCCTTTCCATTAAAAACATGCCATTATTTCTAATTCAAATATCTATACCCAGTGGAATGTATTAAACTGAAGAACCCAATAGAATTTCTTTTTCTTGTGAAGTTACACACTAACAATAGGATTGCACCAGAACTGAGATAAATAGATAGATAGATAGATAGATAGATAGATAGATAGATAGATAGATAGATAACTTTTTTAACTATATAAAAAAAATCCATTAAAACTGTGACTGTAGCAATAAGCTAGTGTTCTAGATCAGCCCCTCCATGAAAGTTATTCCTGACTGGAATGAACCATTTTGGAAACTGAGAAGAAAAAAAAATATATCAGCTTATTTATAGAAGGTCAATTATAGCACAAAGCTGAACTCTTAGTTTAAAAAGCACACCTTTACAATTTAATCATCTGTCTATCACTTAAGGACTCAGAGGAACAACATGAATACTACACCAAGCTTTTTGATGGCTCAATGAAAACTGTTTCAAGAGGTAGCTCTCTTACTACAAGGAACCCAAGGACGGGGGATTACCTTGAACTTCTGCTATGACAAAATATTAGAAAAGAATAAGCACATAATTAAAAATAAGGGTGAGCAAGAAGAACTGTGTGGGTATAAACTGAGAAAAGATGAAACCTGCACTAATTGTACCCTGGGGATAGAACACTATAGGAAGTTTTACAATTAACTGTGGCTGCAGATGAAAGCAAACAGCTTGGGATCTTTGGCTACAGCTGAAGAAATTCTTCCTTCTGTTCCTTTCTTCGTCTATACATGAAAGAAGTTTTGACATAGCAAAGTATCAGATTATTAAAAGCAGCTAAGTGTAAGCAATACACAGAGGCCATGAACGTGTCAGCAGAAAGCAGTATCTTCTTCACCTCAGGAAGTGGCAGAAATTTCCAGTCACATGAAGCATAAGACACAGTGTTCCAGTACCAACCTAAAGGAAGGGTCTTCCCTTTGTTGCTTGTACCCTTTGCCTGCATCCCAAGGGCATACAAGCTGCATCTCACTCTGAGCAGTATCCAGGCATGTTCAATGAGATTGGCATTAAGTACAAGGGCTGGATGATTTGGGGTCTAATGTCCAGTCTCTAGGACAGCAGGCTTTTTTGGTTTTCTCTCCCTAAAAAAAATGCTTTAGTCTGTAGCTATTAATTTCCTATTTTTTACATATTCATAAGTAGTGTTTTGTATAAGTAAGGTTTTAATATGCCCAAAGAGTTTGAGAATGAGTGAGAAGTGAGAACTTGAGTGAACAGAATAGCACTAGCTTTAGTATTACTTTAATATCCATTCCAGTGCTGTCAATCTGAAAGATATTCACTTGTTTAATATACTTCAGCCAGAATGTGTTTTCAGGCATCTAGAAGATATGCTTTAAGAGTTGGACTTCTGTTACTATGTCCTGACAAAACAGAGGATGAAATGCTGGCAGAGAATGGCTGCCTACAATCTGAGAAGGTGGGGTTCCTAGAACTGTGAAAAGATCATCTGCTTTTTAAATTCTCCTGCATCATTTCCCAAACTGAAAACATGGTTTGGATAAACATCAGCAGAATGGTGATCTAGAGGCAGAGTATTCCAACTAAGGATTATTTCTTTCCAGATGTGAGCAATACAAAATTTACCAACAGACCCTGAAACTGCTTGTTATGTGTTTAAATTATGGGTAGTTGTAAGCTGTGTGTATACACACATTCGTGCAGGTTACAACTGTCTATGTCTGTATACTATATGCATACATATCAGACTGGCTTTCATACATGCATTTATCTGTGGTAAAAAGAGTAATATAAAAATATCTGACAGAAATAGAGCAGGGAAGAGTTGGTTTTGTGTCCTCTTTGAAATGTCAAGGTACAGAACAGGAGTGAATTGTAAATATGGTACTCACCATACCAACTAGTGAACAGAGAGGCAGGTGAAGGGCAGAGGGAGCTAAGGGGAGAAGACAGATTAGGAGTGGATCATCATTTGATAGATTAATGGTGATGTCCCATGGCCAGTAATAGACAGATGCAACAGCAGCTGAAACCTATCTTCTGATGGCAGAGGCATGGGTTAAAAACCAAAGCTGAAAGGATGGAAGTGGCAATTTGCACACCTAGAATTGGAGCTACTGCCCCACTCTTCTGACATTCACTACATAATACTCTGAAGTAGAAGTAACTTCCACCCATGCCACCATCCTTTCCTTGTGCAACCACCTCATATAATAATGAAACTGAACCCTCACCTTGCTGGGCCATTGCTACTATGCTCCATCTTCCCTATCTTGCTCCTTTCATTAGAGTTCTGGGGACATCCAGAGGGATTTTAGCTCTCAGTGTATCAGTTTCACCTTACTCATTCACCTCAGAGTTCCACTTTCCTAAGGCAGGCATAGCCCAAGTTTGTAGTCCTCCCCTAAAATCACTTGAGCTGTCCAAGAGTTAAATAAATGCAGACACTCTTCATAGGATGGGCTAGTTCAGGTAAAGCACTGGTGTACATTTTTTTATTAGGCTAAGAAAAATGCTGTTGTTACAGCAGTGTGCACAAGCAGAGTCTGAAGCTCTGAACTATAGCCCTGGATTTTAAATGTCATCAGAATGTGAATTCATGACACAGTCCTGCTTGTGCCTGGGACTATGCAGACAGAGCCTGGCAATCACACCACTTCACAGAACTCAGAAAACTATATGCACCAAAGTATGTCAGCAATTATTCTGTCACAGGTATTTGTCATATTTGGGAATATTTTTTCTAGTTATCCTCAAACAAGTGCACACCCCACGCTAGGAATATCTTGACCATAAAGTTATGCAGTAGAAGTAATTTTAGATGCATTAGTTTCTTTACAAATTTACATTTATTTTCTTTCACCTGTGTAAAGCTTGTGACAAAAACCTGTAAAGGAAGCTTATTTCTTATTATATTTTTGTATCACAGTATATTGTTAGAAAGGAGCAGAAAACCTATATATTCAATTAATAAAGGTAGTGCATACTTAAGGATGAAAGCAGCAATAAAAAAAACCTCCCTCTAAATGGAAATTTGCAGATGACCCAAAAATTATAAATAATAATTTGTCTTTTACAGCTTAACTAGGAAATCTCAGTACATTTTCTTCAATATACTAACCAGTAATTTCCTTTTGAGAGTAACAAAAATATGAAATAATAATATATTCACTACTTTGACGTTATCTTTTTATTTTCAGTACTGTACAGACATGCATTAAAATGTAAAACCAGAACTATTACATATTTTTTTTCAAAATGATAGATTATCCTAAAGATGTGCAATGAATGTAATGGGTCTTGTGTGTAGATATATTGTGCATATGCACACATTAGATGTGTGTGTGTATACTTGTACAGATAAACTTTGCAATACAGAATATTGCACAAAATCTGTTGGCTTTAATGCTTAATTATATGAAATGTCTACAAAATACACGAGAGATTACAAGATATGCTTCTGTATTTATAAATTAAACTGCATTGTGATAAAGAAAATATTAAAAGCCAATATACTTATGACTATAAAATTGATTTAATCTTTGAGTTATTAGAACACTTTATTGAATTCTACAAAATAAGAACATAAAAATAAGCTTACCTTTGTGAATACTCCTGAACTATTTCTGAAGTAAACTGAGTAGTACAGTATATTTCCATTAGGCTTTTGAGGAGGAGACCAGAATAGCATTATTGATGTAGAAGTAAGGTTTCTATACACAACATCTTTTGGTGGATCACTTGGTGCTGGAAAAAATGTTAAATTTTAGCATACCTAACAAGATTTGGTAAATTTTAATGTCCAAGAAACATCCACTATAGATATGATAATGTCCTAGGTCACATTAAATATATACTGTACAAGCAGCATAAAAGCTGCTTCTGGAAATGATGAAGTAAAATAGTAGATATACAAGAATTTTTTTAATGCTATTTTGTCAGATACATGCTTACCTCCTTCAGAAGTTCTGAATGTTATAGTATCACTTTTTATGTTGCCATCTCCAAACCTTGTACTTGCTGTCAGGTAAACACTATACTCAAAGTTATACTCCAGGTCTGTGAACTGCAATGATGTTTCTGTTACATTAACACTCCATTTGGACATTTTATTCCTAAAGAAAAAGTATTTTATTTATTTTTATATAGATATATATACATCGTTTCTAAAATTTATTTCTAAAACAAAAAGTTTATTGTGGTAAATACAAATATATTAAATGTTTTTTAATAAAAGACTGGGATAGCTATTTTCTCTTACATTGAAAAGCTCACTTTTATACTGTTTCATCACAATAGGGCTCTATTTTTCTTTAAAAAGAAACCCAAAACCCTACAGAAATATATTTGCAAGTACATCAGTAAAGGCAATTGACTGCATGGAATATCAAGGAGGAGCACAACCATCTAGTAAGTGCTATCAAACAGTTATGTGTTGGGAAGGACACAGTAGGGCATAACTAAACTGTCTCCCTGGACAGGAATAGCGAAATATAAAAAGATTATAGCAGGGAGCATGCCCTACTGTGACTCTGTGAAATTGGTCAGAAGGCTGAAGTTATAAATGGAATAATAGAAGATGATATGGAAGAGGAATTAGCTGGTGCTGAGTTAATTCTGATGGAATGTAGCAGGGGATCAGCATGGAACTCTAGTCAGGTCAAAACCCGCCTAGAACGACTGTAAGATGTAACATTAATAAAACACTGGTATTAGCATAGGTATGAAATGATTATCAGAAAGTAAAATAAGATACAGAAATAAATAACTTGAATTCAAAAAGTTTGCTATTCCTTATCAAATTGATTTAATGTTTTAAGAAAAAAATTCTAGGGAAAAAAGCTAACTAATATTCCACTCCTGTAAATACTCTGAATGTGTACCCTGTGTCTTTCATTTCATATAGGGATGATAATTTGACAAGTAAAATCAAATATCTTGCTCCAGGAGTCACTGTGGAGCTCTCTGCAAACAAGAGATAGAGTTCTGATTCTAAAAAAAAAAAATAAAAAAAGCTGGGGGGAAACTGATTGAAAATTATTAGATGGGCTCATTTACATCCTTTGATACATGAATGAATGTCCCACTAACAAAGATCACTATCTGGGACTCCTAAAATAAAGCTATATTAACAAACAATTCAAATGAGAAAATGTATAAAAAAGAGGAAAAATAAATTATCCCTATCTGTTTCAGAATTTGTGTGGAATGCCTCTTGACATGGGAAACACTCTTGGTAACAGAGAAAGTTAACAACATATACATTTTTTCCCAAACTTCTGACATTTTGAATGGTCAGTGAAGAGATACAATACATTGCAGCTGCAGTTATCAAATTCTACCAAAAAAAAAAATCATATTTTCTTGGATCGTTGCCCAACATATTCTTAGTATGGAAAAAGGGACCAGTTATAATTTAAGTAAGAAGAAAATCCACAGCTTAATGCTGCAAACACTTCTACACTGAGTAATTGCATTCTTCTAACATCTCATTTGCCAAAAAATGTTTCCACAATCAGACATAGTTAGAAAGAAGAACAAAATCTTGGGGTATTTCAAGAAAAGTTGAATTTCTGTTTAGAAACAACTGAAATTGCAGTCAAAATGATAAGAAAACACTAATCAAAGTAAGTGCAGTCTTCACAGACAATGAGCAAGAAAGCACCTGGCAGAATAAGGTAAGCCAAGGAATAATAATGAAGAACAACAGTATTGTTTTAAAACAGGTATTTCCCTTTTTAGTTTAGCAGTGGCATAAACAATTCTGTTAAAGACATACAATTCCCTACTCCCACCATACCCCCCAAAACCAAACAAAAATCCAAGTTGTGAACTCCAAGAGTGCAGTGGTAGCCCCTTTATAGGCAATGGGAGTTTTTCTCCAATGTCCTTGCCTCCAGATGATATCTAATGCCTCTCTAATTTTAGATATGGCACAGTAAGGGCAGATAAGACAGAGCAAGGAGAATGTGGAAGGAAAAAGGACACAGCATACTGCAAAAAATATCTGTGATTGCTTAATTGAAATATTTAGAATGATGGATCAATTAATAGTTTTGAAAAAATAATTCTTACTAAGTCATTTATTATAATAACAAAATCAGTAAGCTTTAAGGCAGTATAATATAATATCTAAACCACAGTTCTTATTGTGAAGTAACTCTTTCCTAGCTAGAGGATAGTCTTTATTTATTTTTCTGTGGTTAAAGAGCACCAGGTCTTGCCAATACAGTAGAAGAAACAAAATAAACTAAGTTTAACATTTCTGGAGAGAAGAGCTCACTCCTGTCCACTTTATCACCAAATTAAGTAGAAGTTACCAAGCCCTACTCCAAAACTGTCAAGTAACATTAAAATAACAAATGTAAGCTCAAAAGCAGTGTGCTTATAATATCTGTTGATTTACACATGTGGTTCACATCTCCTAAGATGCACATTAGCATTTGCTTCCTGCACCTTAAAGTGGCAAAAATTAACATGGCATAAATAGATAATATATTAAAAGTGGTCAATAATAAAATCTTTTCATTCCTAGTAGAAGTTATACACAGATCTTTGAAGAGATACCACATCACTAAACCAAACTATGTTTCATAGATAGGATACAAGCTGCAAAGTGGTAAAACTTATTTTTAAATATTAAAAGAGGAGGGATGACAAAAAAGTAATAGGGAAAAAGAGAGAACAAACCAACACTTATAGCAAGCCAACAGAAAAATATCTGTTAAAAAGTACTCGTTAGATATTAATATAATAAATGTACACTACAGTAGTAGGCATAACTGATAGCACATTCAAAGACTCTTAGCCTTGCTTCTACACACTTTCTACAAAAGGAAGCAATATTTATTTATTTGATGCCCATTTCAAATCATCTTAACAATTTAGCATTGCCTTGTGCCCTGCCTTACAGTGGGCCTAATCAGAATACAATGAAAATAGTCACTGGGCTCTAATTAGAAATTGATTTCATTTGCCATAACATAACCTTTAGAAAAAATGTTGAAAATGCTTACAAAATATATAATACCCCAATTTTCAGCTACTACACTCTATCTGCATTTGTGGATACAAAAGGCTAGTATTTGTAGCATTCTCCAAAAACGTGAAATCAACACATTGTGTAAGAAAAACCTAACATTCCTGATAGGCTACAGATGAATATTTATCCTCTGAACTACTTCCAGAAAATCTTACCAGACGTAAACTGTGTAATAGAGGATAATTCCATTTGGCTCCAGTGGAGGTTGCCATGACAACTTCACAGTGACACCCGACAACTGTTTTACAGAGAGGGATTCTGGAGGAGAACTGGGAGCTATAAAATGAGAGACCAGGACACAACATCTTGTTAAACGGCCAAGATCGATGGGACACGCAGCATCCTCAAATAGGTTTTTAATTATTTGTGATGGAAAGTGAACTTTGGACTGCATCAGTACAGTATCCATCAACTCGTGTTAAGGCACAGCTTCTTTTCCTTTCTCTGACAGATGATAAAAGAAGATTTTGCATGGTGGTGTTAAAACATCTGTTTCTGTGATTCAATGGAAAGAGTACTTCATGAGAAAACAGAGCAACGGGTAGGTCACAGTGATTCACCTACTGTCCAAGTAGATTGCTGGAAAATTTTTTCCCTTCTAATAAAAGCAAGGGCTTTATAGGTATGAACACATGTAAAATATAGCAAAATAGTTCCCCTGAGGACAAAGAGGTGCTGTAAAGAATTATACAAAGCACCAAAAGGTGGAAAAAATGGATAAGCATGGCATTGAAAGATTATAAAAATGTGGGATACTAGGCAGCAGTAAAATCTATTCACTCCATCAAATAAGGACCACATTCATACATTTAAAATGTCACAAGGGCAAACAAAGATAGGCACTGGCTGAGACCCTTAAAAATCATTTTAGGATGAACTCTACATGACACCATGTCACAACTGTGCAGGGAAACTACAGAAGTTAAAATGTTAGACCATGTTTGATTTCATTCTAAAGTTCAGATAAACATTGTTGAGGAAAATATACCCCTGTATATTAGTGATACTGCTTTGTACTAGCATGTTATTCAGAAGTAAATCTTTTTCTTCATCTTAATTCACGGGTATATGTATCACTATGAAGAATTACTTTTGTTTTTCTCAAATAAAAGAGCATCATGCACTAAAAATTCAGGTCATAGCTGTAGTCATGCATGAAAATTGTGAATATGAGCATAGCTATTAGCAAATCTATGAAACATTTGGTCTGAACCTTGGAACACTGTGTTCCTGAGAATAAAGAACATGTGGTATATGAATATTGTTTTTCAGTTGTTCCTTCTTTCACTACCTCAAAAGCTGGCATAATGGTTTTAGAACTCTACATTTCAGAAAAAAAAAAAAGAAGAAAAAAAAGAAGATATTTTTCATGAACAAAGCTTCACTGGATTCAGTAAATATCTAATTTATTAGCAAAAAAATGGTGACAGCTGTATTTAGTGTTTTACTTGTTATATTATCCTCAGTGGCTATATATAATAAAAGATCTGTCATACTGTGAATGTCATGTCTCTTTGGCATATCTAGTTCATTCTACAGTTCTTAGAGGATATTTTTTGCTGAAGAATAAAATTCACATTGCTGTGAATTAGAATAATTTATGCCAAAAAATTAATTTATACAAATCAGCTGTTCCCAGTGTGCTCCAACATTACTCCTGAGCGAAGGTTTATTACTGACAGCATGAATATAAGCCCATCAACATCCTGAAGATCTGCAAAGATCCATTGCCATCAAAAGCTGCATCTCAACCAAGTCAGTACTCCCTAAGACATGAAAATATACTTAATTTGGGAATGGCTGATGTTTGCATCACTGCTTCTTTAGTCTATGTTCCCAAAGACTTCCAACCCAAGCAATGGAGTAGGACAGGAACAGATTCCTCAAAAATCTCATTCCTCAAAACAGACTTAGGACATTTTCATCTCTGTACATGCAACTGCCCAGAAAATCCAAAAATCTACAAAGAAAAGAAACAGAAATGTCCCTGAACCATTCTAACTGCCTTTTGATGGTTTTCCCTTTCTCCAACTCTCACATGGCTGCAGAACCAAACACAATATTGGGAAGATCAAAAGTCCATTCACAGCAAATACATAAATAACAGATGGATAGATAAGTATGTTTGTGTTTAGAAAGATAGAAACATATATCAATACAGAGATACAGTTGCCAAAAAAAAATGCAAACCCTAAACATATCTGTTATGAAGTGTAAGATTAGCTTTGATACTACAGGCAGATAAAGATAAATGCAACTTCTGTTTGGACTTACCATCTTCATCAGTCAGTATATGCAGAGGTGAACTGCAAAGGCCTTCCCCCATCGAGGTACTAGCAGACACTTCTACAGTATATTCTGTATATTTCTTTAAATCTAAAGAAGAATAATTCAATAAACAACCATTAAGTGGGCCAAATTATTTGTGATTGGTAACAAAAGTGTTTCTTTTAATCCAGAATAAGATCAGAAAGATATGCAGGTGACATAAGTGTTTACTTTGTTAGAATGATAGATATACAAAGAAATCTATTGAAGTTCCTTGTACTTTGAACATCTAAAATACAATTAGATCTATGTTAGACTCTGTACCATTCATGGCCTGTTCCACCACATTATGGCAGGACACAACAGATTTCAGGACAGGCAGAACATGATCCTTTTGTCCTGATGTAAGGTTATGTCCAACCCATGAACTACTCCATCTGCATTGCTCCATTCTCAGAAAAATTTGCAGTTGCCACAAGTTCCAGAACACTGTGCACTGGCCTGTAATATGTAGTGTCAGAAGAGTAGTGTTTATGACTCTTTCCTTGGTTCCATTAGTCCTCTTGAGATAAATTGTGTACGTCTGTATGATTCCATTGGGAATGGATGGTGGGGAAAATGATAACTCAATTTCCGTGGATGAGATGTTTCTATAGGTTATGTTTTCTGGTGCAGAATCAGGAACTGAAAGACAAAACTTAGACTCATAAAAGATTTCAGTTGGTTTCATTGATACATTAAGCATTTTCTCAAATTAGTTTAAGTTAAATACATTGTAAACATTTGGATTTTTGTTCTATTTCTTGTACGAAATGAATTTTAAAAGAGTCTGAATTGAAGAGCAAAACCTTATGACAGACACATTGAAACAACAAGGTATAGGACATTAAAAAAAAAAAAAAGGTGGAAATAACATGCCAGATAAACCAGATAAGAAGAATCTGGAGCATGACACTAACCTTTTTTTCTAACACCCCATAACTATTGCTGCAATCCTCCAAGTTAGCTACTGTTAGGAGAGTTTCTGACATGCTGCCATAACTTGCACTTTGTATCAGCAACCTGCACTTTCTTCTTTTTCCCTGGATGATCTAGACAAGCTGTATGAATAACTGTATTGAAAACCAAAAGGAATCTAACACACTCTAGCTGTAAATGCCCTGAAAGCATCTCTTTTCCCAGAGGCTTGGCTGCTGGGGCTCAGGGCCAGTTTAGCAATGGTGCAGCCAAGGGCTGGCTGCCCCCAGCTGGTGACAAGACCCCAGGCAGTGCTGCAGTGAGGCTGTAGCCAGAGCTGTCACTGGCCCCTGGGAGCTGCTTTCAGCTGGGGCTGTCGTGCTTTGCCCCAGTCTGAGCTACAAGCTCCTGCTGCACTGCTGCCAAGGCTGTGCTTGGCCATGGACCCGCTGATGTGCAGCCTGACCTCAACTTGGCCCCATCACTACAGACCTGCCCAGCTGTCACTGGGCTGCATCTGACTTGGTTAGTGTCACTGAACCTGCTAACTCACTTTCCTGGCTTGGCCTCAGACCTGCCTCGTCAACGTGGAGTGTTTGGCAAGCTGGCCTTTGGACTGCCCCTGGCTGCCACCTCCAGACATGCCCTGCTCCTTTCTCTGGGGGTTGGTGTGACAAGTGCTGGCTACTGAGGCCCCTTGCCCTGCTGGCCGAGGGACCTGCTGGCTCTTGGCTCCCTGTCCCTTACAGAGCAGCTGGCCCTTGCTGTGTCATGACAGTTGGTTTTTGTGTGCATGTGTCTGTCCCCAAATAAATACACTAGCATGTTTTCATTATCCCAAACTGGACTGATAGCATAATATGTCTCGTTCTAGAAAACCATAGTAATACAATGACAGCAAAATTTGCCAAAAACATCAGGTAAGACATGGATATGATTTCAGGATGCCTTAAACATACTGACACTTGATGAAACTCTGCATTCTTATGGCTAAATAATTTCTCCTTTAAGCAATATCCAGAAAGGGGATAAATGCTATGAGAGGTGGTGAAATCAGCCCACACTTCTGCTTAATGTCATGGTAGAATGCTAACAGAGTATTCCAAAGAGTTCTTCAAACACACCAGCCCATTAATAGGTTGTGTTTCACTCAAAATGCTCTATTCTCAACATCCTTCCTTGGCTTTTTTCTTCTCATCTCAGAAGATGTTTTAGCAGCTTCTCATCTCTCACAGGCAACTGGAATTTGAATTTTTGAAGAGCATTCAAAAAGGTGTCTAAGGCCATTGTATCAGTTAGGCAGCTGCCTACATAACTATGATAGATGACCACAAAAAATCTTCAAAATTAGAACAATGTCTTGGCAGAGCTGTCTTGGTGCTTCTTTTATGACTACTGTTTCATGCAATCTGAAATCTAGGTGTCTGTGAATCTATTCTTTCAGGGCTTGACTTGTTAGAGAGGCCTAGACAACAGTTCATTCACACAGGAAAAATCAAAGTTCATTTCAGAAACAAGGAGAAAGATGCCAGTGCTTTCACTGTGTCTTAACAATCAAGGAGCCAGAGAATTGAACTGATCTCCTGGCCAACAATGGTCACCTTAAAGTAACTGACTGTAGAAAATCTATGTTTTTGAAAAAATTTCTATATACTTACCAGTTTCAGAAGTTCTGACCAGAAGTGGGAAAGATGACTGATTTCCATGGCCCAGTCTAGTGAATGCCCTTACAGAGATGTTGTAGAGAGTATATGGCTTCATGTCACTTAGTGATATGCTTGTAGATGAGGCATTTTTAATCAAAAAATCATTGGAATCACTGTACAGAACTTCATAGTGAGTTATGAGACCATTAGGCTGCTCCGGTGGTAACCAGCTCAGATTTATTTCTGTTGCAGTTACATTCATTAACTCTACATTTTGGGGTGGGGAATCTGGTTCTGCAATACAGAAATCAGAGAGAAAAAAAAAAACAACCCAGACCTGAGCTTTCAATTAATTGAATAGAGGATTGATTTCATAAACATATTGGATCCTTACATATATTTGCTGCAATTAAGTGTTAACTGTAACAGAGAGCTGCTCTCTGGATGACAAAACTGCCCACATAGATCTTTCCCATGTGAAGAAACTTACTTTTCAGCTGAAATGCATTTTGCAGTTTATCCAGCATGGTAAAATATTTAAATGCAGCAGCCTAATATCTTCCACCCTAACATAAGTTATCTAAAACAGATGTGGTGAATCTTTTATATGGAGTTATCTCTCTTTTCGAGTCAGATTATTATTTCTAAATTGGCTAAAGTTGGGAAATATGAGTCTCAACCAAAATTATCTCAGGAAAAATAAATAACAAGAAGAGGAAAACAAGAATTATTACACATAGCCTTGTAAGAAGGCAGGAATTGTTGGTGACTTTCACAGTAGTTTCCTTGAGGCTTGCATTCATCTCTTACCAACGGATTAACTGTTGGCCTGAAACTCCACTTAACAAATTTCTGTAATGCTCAGAGGCAACAAATTGTAAACTTTCAGAGAAAAAGATATTTAGATAGGCAATTTTCTGTTCTTGTGGTATGTTTCTGCAAAAAAATAACAGCATAGAAGCTATGCAACCTCTAAAAAAAAATTTACATTAAGTTTCATTGTTTAACTAGATATTTTGGTTGGTTATTCAAATTAGTTAAGCTTCATAAATGCCCATGACTTTTAACCCTGAAATGCTTTGCTTTATTTTAATCTCAATTATTTTTCCTCTATTGTAGCATATCTGACAATGAGAGAGATGACAACTGGACAATTACCTTCTCTGTTGCTTTGGTAAAAGCTAGAAATTACTCTGTTGAAACCAGTGAAAACATAGACTTGATACAAATAAGAAAAGACTAATGTTAAATACTCATGATTCTGCTTTGTAAATCAAATTCCCATGTTCTTTTCACAGAGGTCATTGTCAAACTCAGCTATTGCCCCTGTGCCTTGATGGGTGGAAACTACCTTGCAACCAAAAAAAAAGATTCAGAGATCTTCATAAAGTAGTATTATACCATACATTAAAACTATTGATCAGTCTCAAAGTTAATAAAGCCCCAAAGCCATACCAAAAAACAACTGCATATATCACTGTGTAAAAACTAATTCTGTCAGCAGCTCCACTTATAGACAGCAATATGGCTTCTGAACTAGATGATCTTCTAGGTCCCTGCCAACCCCTAACATTCTGTGATTCTGTGAACTGTTGAAAACTGCCACTTCCAGATGCTTCAGAACCTAATTAATACTAATTTCCATAGGACAATTTAAAAAAAAAAAAAAAAAAGAGAAAAAGAAAAAGGTGGAGTCCTAAAGATAATTAATTTTGATTTAGATGGGATATAAGGACACATTTTTTACAGAGAAGGAACCTCAGCTCTGCAGTATTCCTCCTATTTGTCTATCAGAGTTGAAAGTAGTTGATTGCTGGTCATGCAGTAGTTTTCATAATTATTTCTAGCACTTATCTAAAAATGGGCTGAATTAAGTAACTGGTTGATAGAAGACTAATAATTTCAACAAACAATTTTTTTGTTGTTGTTGTACACTTTCTTCCCCTCCTTAAGTATGTGGCAAATCTTCTGAAGAAGTACAAACTTTAACACAGAAATCAAATCATCATTTAAACTATGTATTTACCATCTTCAGGTGTTCTCACAAAAACATCATTTTCTTCAGATAAAGCACTTTCTCCAATTGTGGTAGAGGCTGCCACTCTCATTTTGTAGTTTGTGTATTTTTTTAAACCTAAAAAGATTAAGTAAAAAAATCTTGACTGTTGACTTCTTAAAGATATTTTTCCCTTATAGTTATAAAATTGGTTACTGCTTCTACATTTGTCAGTTAAAAGACAGAATATATAAACAGTCAAATCAACAGATTATGAAATAAGTCATCCAGCTTCAACCCTGTAAATAGCTTTAAAAATTTATTTGTCAAAACAAAAGATGTGTATATCCAAATATGTTTGTCTTCTATATGAATTACCCTGATTATCATAAATAAATGCATTAAATTCTATGAGGAATGTTTTTTCTTCTTTAATAATTATCATCTTAAAAGAAGAAAAACATTATTAAGAAAAACATTATAATAATTTTGTATGATGTTTGCAATTGGTTGGGGGTTTTTTTATATAAAATGACACCATACCTGTCATAAGTAGGCTGTTATTTGAAGTTGTTGTGTGGAATGCTCTTTTTGTGTCCAGTTCCATTGCATAAACAGTGTAATGAGTGATTTTGCCATTGGGATTTGCTGGGGGATCCCAATACAGCAAAACAGAGGAAGAGCTAATATTCTTGTAAGATATATTTTGTACAGAGCTTGGAACTTGAATGAAAACAGAAAAATATAACAGTAAATAAATTATTTTTTAAAAAGAATGTTCAGTGAAATAAACCATGCATGTTAACTTTGCTAATATAAGTGTTACAGCATTTTACCTTGTTCATGTGTCCTGACTGTGAGAACTGATGGTGGCCCTTCTCCAACAGCAGTGAAAGCAGACACACTGATTGTGTAGTCTGTGAAAGGTGTGAGGTCCTTTATAACATAAGACAATTCTTCAGCCAAAATATTCATGGTATACTGATTATCTGTGATTAAATTGAGACAAACAGTTACTTACTCATTAAGTTGGTTTTTTTTTTATTCTAGACTGAAAAAATTTTCTGCTGGAAATTTGGCTGTCAACAGCTTTAACTACTATAATACTTGTAGGCCAGATTACAACAGATGCTGTCTAAAATAAATTTTTCAGCAACAGACAACTTTTAACAACTCAATACCTCAAACTGAATGAGATAATAAAAAGAAGATTAATTTATAAAGTATTTTTTCTCTGTATAACCAAGAAGATATTTCAGGATTAATATTGTATAGAAAAGATCCACTGTGGTTTAAAATAATGGATTACATTCTGGGGTTAGATACTGGTGTATATGGAAGAATTGGGTAGCTTAATAAAAAAGAAAAAAAGTAAAAATGAACAGTTGATGTTCTCCCTACTGTTCAAAATTCCATGTAAAAATTTAGGGTGGTATTTTAAGTCCCTGCCTGTCAACTGAGGCCTGCTTAATGATTTGTAAATATCCATACTTGGCAAAGAAACACTGGTCCATTGATAATACAGAACAAGTGTACACACTAATGACATCACCATGTCATGGGGTCATCTCCACCTGTTTGTCACCCATATAGCAAAGTTGTAACTTTTTGACCTATTTACCTTCACTGACATTTTAAAACCTATTAGTCAAAAGGCTTAGAGAAATCAAGGTCTCTGAAGGGCTTGGAGATATGTTAATCCCTGACAATCACACCTGCTTTGGCAACTGTAATAACTGATTGTCTATGCAGCTTGGCTGATGGCTTTTGGGTGCCCCTTTCACTGGCAAGGAGGTCAGCTGGGTGACAAGGGGCTAGTTCCTGCCTGTGTGGCATTCCCATTTGCTTCAGAATGTTATTTGGTAGTAAAAAAAATCCAACTCCAGCAAATGACCCATTCATAATTTGCTTGAACCGTGTGCTAAAGATCATATCTGGGACAGTGATGGGGGTCCTTCAGAACAAAGGAGAATGTAGAAAAATATCCTAAAATATCTCACCCAAAGCAGAATGCAGTTCTGTATCTCCATTTAGAGCAGGCAAATTTTCACCAGATACACTTGTAAATATTACTGGGGAAGCTGTCTGAATGCTGGAAAACATTTCAGCTGAACCTTCGTATAATTCATTGGCTGTTTCCATTGAATTCCAAGTGGAAGAAGGTTTTGTGTTTTCATTTAGCATGTATGGTTCCAAAGAATCAATCAAATACTAAAAATCAGAAGGATAAATCACAGTTATTATTTAATCAAATTTTTATATAATACAGAAATAGTGTTTGTATAAACAAACTAGTATTTGTGCATATATATAAACATGCTATATAAATGTTGGCATACAGACATCTTTCACAACAACAATTAACTAAACAAAGTACAGTATTTCTCATGAAAAAGTTCAATAGACAGTGGTGTATAACCTTTAAATTATTTTTATTATTTAAACAAATATGTTTGTTTAAATAAAATTTATTTTTATT